>PVLD010002426.1:0-166562 GCA_004027595.1 Dinomys branickii | reverse complement strand
CCTCTCCCTCTTCCTTCTTCTCCTTCTTTTTACTTATTCTAGGAATCAAACCCAGAGCTTCACACATGTAAGGCAAATCCTCCACCACTGAGGCCTTCTCTTAATTTTTAACTTGAAATTTTTAAAACAACAACCAAAAAAAAAAACAAAAACCAGAAAGAAGCATAAAAAGCACTAACATCGCCTAGTTTCACCAACAGGACATTGTCTTATATAAATATAATGCCATTTGAGCTCCCAAATATGTAACATTGACCGCTAGTATTATCTACCAAAAATTCAATACTTAAAATTACCAATTGTCCCCCTAACTATTTGATTCTCTTTCATGACTTGGTGGTTTTAAAAGCCCAGACTTGCTTTGCAAAATATCTATCATCTGGATTTGTCTAATTATTTCTTTTTATTAGTTTCAGGCTAAATACCTTTGCAAACACTCTTACGAGGTGATGTGTACTTACATTATATCATATCAAGAGGCAGTGGTGTCAGTTTGTCCTGTAACTGAATGTGAAGTTTGATCACTTGGTTAAGGTGGTAAATGTTCATCCAGTGGTTTTAGCACTTATTAATGGTTCTTGCCTGTGTTAATTATTCCACTGCCATTAGCTGAGTGTTAATTTTTCTAATTTTTTCATTCTTTTTTAATATATCAGATGGGATGTTCTAACAAGCCCAGGTTCCTATGACCCTAAAGTTCTTGCTGTTTCTACTACATTGCCTACCTTTCTAGGATGAAAACAAACAAAGGCAGTCATTGGAAGCAGTTAGGGGTATATAAAACTTTATTTCATCTACCTATGAGAGCCCTATTTTGTTTTTCTTTATTTTTTTATTAAAATGAATCCTTTTCATAGAGCTGGAAACTTTTTAAGCCCCAAGGCTGTAGCACCCTCAGAGCTGTTATTTTTAAGGGCTGTGTGTGAAGGAATGTATTTTCAAGAGGTAGAGGGGTGTCCAAATCAGTCTCTCTCCCTCAGTATCCCTGACATTCCCCCACTGCTGTGGGAGCTCAGGTTGCTCACTGCCTTGATCAGTTGATTGATCAGTACTGACAGAAGATACCAGAATCAAAATATCAGGTTAAATTTGTTTGTTTTTAATAGCCAAGCCAGATGGAAGAGTTTTGTGGATTTTCCACCATTCTTTCTAGAGGACAAGATCTTGGGGTTCCACAGGTTGGAAAAACAGTGAGGTCTGCAAAGACTTTGATCCCATCACCTACCTCCGAAAAGAACTTGTAGACTTATGTTCCAGGAAGTTAGTGTCAAACAGAGCACTAGCAAAGTGGGCAGGGGTCCCCCAGCCATGCTGTCTGCCTGCCCAGTTACATGGTCTCCTCTTTCCCAGTAGCTGCTCCTGCTGAAAGTGCTCTTGCTGTATTAAATTAGTGTGAATGGAATTTTCCTGTGAGAAAACAGAGCAATCCCAGTTCCTCCTATGTTCCTTCTCTTTGTTATATTAAGTGGCAGCACCTAACCACTAATAAATTCAGGCCTACAACTACATTGAGAGCATCAGAGTTATAGGCACATAATCCCCCCACCCTGAAACAGAAAATTCTCTTTCTTTGCCATCTTTGTACTGTTTAACATGAGTATTTCCACAGTCTTTATTTTCCAAACATGCAAACAGGAGAGAGTGGTCTGACCCACAGTATGTTGACATACCATGTGGCTATAACCTTGAGATAAGAAGTAAAGGAAAATGTCAAAACAGCCCAGACTAAGTACTTACACAAACAAAACCATCTTCACTGCAAACCCCTTTGCTCTGCATCGAGGGAACCAACTGGCATTAGCACTGGCATTGGTGGACACAATCAGATCTATACTTGTGCAGCTCCATAAGTCCCCAAATGTATTGCTGAGAAGTCTAACGTATCAGTTTGTTTGTTCAATCAGTATTTATTGCTGTATGTAGTCTGTGCCAGACATGGTTCTAGGGACTGAAGGTGTCTTGTGTATTTAGGTGATGCATAAGACTCTCCAAGTCTGTGCCCTGCCAGAATACTGTGTATCTAACGCTGTTCGAAAAACATCAGCAGCTACAGCCCACAGTGTGGAGAGGAGACAGAAAATAGCAGCTATGCCAGAAAACCTGAACTCATTTCCTGGGTTCTGCATGTCCAGGAATGCAACTCTGTCAAAATTTGCATCAGCCTGTGCAAGGGTTAAAGACACAAAGTCAGAAAGAAAAAAGCAGAGACTCAGAAAGAAGCTTCTTCCTACTGCTCATGGAGGGTCTTTGGAGAATTTTACCAAATCGACCCAGAAGAATTAAATCTAGGGGCTGGGGATATAGCTCAGTGGAATAAGCGCTTGCCTAGCAAGCGCAGGGTCCTGAGTTCGATCCCCAGTACCGCAAACAAAAAAAATTAAATCTAAAGTTAATAAGATGATGGAAAGAAGCAACAGTCCTGAATGTGCATTTATCCCATGGCAAATACAGCCAGAATGTCCCAGTGTAATAGCAGGGGACTTGCTGTATGTCCTTGATGGCCTGAGCTCAGCTGAAGCATTTACCTGTGTATTGTTACATTTAATCTGACCACCTTATGAGATGAGACAGATACTAATTTCATTCTCTTTTCCTACATAAAAGAAACAGATCCAGAAAAGTTACTTGCCATTCCTCAAGAATGCCAGCCTGGCAGAGAGTGGAACCTGAATCATAACCCAGTTTTAAGTGGCCCAAAATTCATATTGCAAACCACTAAATATCCACACACAAGATTATCTTTCATCATTTTACTTAAGAGAAAGGTATTATTGTTGAATAGAAAATTTATTCCGATAACTTGAGAATGTGTTCCGTGTCTTCACTTTCAAACATATCCTATGAGTCAAAATCAAATACCACGTTCTGAAATGCATGAGAAAGTAAGAGATAACTTGCAATTACTTAACTGTCCATCAGCCTAACACCTCAAAGGACAATGAAGACGCGAGAGTAAACGGAGATCGGTATTTTGTTCAATGGATAAATCACTCCTTGAAGTTTGTTGTATTTTACAACTACATACATCCCTCTTTGTACTTTACTTGAAAATTGAATAACAACAAATAAGAGTATAGGCAGTGTCGTGAAAGCAGTGTGGAGCTCCGTAACAAAGCCTGTTCCTACGTCGGGGAGGAAGCCGTATCAAAAATCTCTATCAAAAATTCAAGAATAATTATAGTGGAATTAAACTTTGAAAAGAGGTGAAAGGTTCATTTTTGCCTTCAATCATTTAAATGAAATGAAAAGTGATCCGAGTGCTTATTTTTACTTTGTTTTGTGGGAAATTGTGCTGGGAATGTGGATCTATTGTGCACAAAGGATGTTGGCTTTATGCTGGAACCACTAGGCAGGTTGAGTTGAGAAACAATTAGCTCAGTCAGCAAGCCTTTGAATCTGATTAAGCCAGGAAGTGGTCACTCCCCTCCCCAGGACGGGCAGAATGAAGGGAATCAAGGCATCAACTCCAAAACAAGGGATCATAAACCAGTCACCGAATTTATTGTGTCTAATTTATGTCAAGGATTATGTTATTACATTTTGCCTTTGGTGAAACAAATAGAATCTTGTTTCCAAGTAGATCAACAGTCCACATGTGTCATGGCTACTGTTTCTAAGAAACTTGTGTTTATGGAGGCCTGTCACAACCTCATGTTTTGGTAACAAACATCTCTGAGACGAAGGACCCAAGTCACAGAGAAAAATGAAGTTCCTGTATCAAACTGCTGGCCAGATTCTCATTACTCTGGGGAGTCTCAGTGTGTTTTCTGGAGTTATTGCTTTCTTCCCTGTCTTTTCTTACAAGCTTTGGTTCACAGGGTGGAGTGTGTGGATCGCCTGTCCCATCTGGAATGGAGCTTTGGTAGGAATATATTTTATTAAATATATTGAGAGAATAAAGGAAGATGGGAGAGAAAATGGGAAACAAGATGATGTTCTTTTAAGATATTCTAACAGTGTGAAGAAAGACAAAATTCTATAGAAGATGAAAATTTACCTTAGAACACAGCTTTCTACTGGTTGTCTTTAAGTATAGCGTTTTTCTTAATATTGTTGTCATGTATACATGTAAGTCACCCATATTATAATGAAATATTGCTCAAGAAATTCTTAAAAAGCTATTTTATTTTGATCCTCTCACCTTGATATTATGAAATTAGAAACTATCTTTCCATATTTGATTATTGAATTAACAAAAAGACGTAAGCATTGAACAAATTTTGAAATGGAAAATAAAGTAAAATCATTTTCAAATTTCTGCTTTCATTAGAAACAATGATCCCCAAATGGGCAAGGACCCTATCTTTTTTCTTTCACCTTTATCTTTGTGTGCAACAGTTTTTTAAACTTAAAATAATTCAGGAAATGAGGCACTGATTTCACTGACTTTGCAGTTTACCAGGAATGTGTAGGTGTCCCAAGTACAGTGTCCGTATTATGTACATGCAGTGTGTACTCACTGGGTGATTCCACAGATCAACTATTAGGCTGATACCCGCCTCCTCTGGCCAGAGAAATGAGCCCATCCAGCCTTGGGAATAAGTGGCTTTCGTGGTAGCATAAGTTAGGAGAATTTGTAGAGGAGGCCCATCTCTCTAGCAAATCCATTTCTTATTATTTCCCAAGACATCTGACATTCAGCACTGGAGACTGGAGGATTTGATTTTGCAGGGTTTTTTTTTCAATCTTAAGGAAGTTTCTATCCAAATGTGGCCACTCTTGGGTAGGGTAACATCTTAAATGTTTAAATTGAAACTTTGTGAACCTAAAAGCAAAATCCAAAGGAGTATCACTTTAATCTATTTATGAAATACATTTACAGTGATAGCTCACTGTGGTCCTGTGGAGGGTATAGTGAGGTCTTGATTTTAAGGATTCTGCCAACTGGGGTTTAATGATGGTATGTAGACTGGTAGACAGGAAGTGTGAGGGACACTGGAGTCTTTGGGTCATACACCACTTTCATATTTTCTTTTTTAATATACTATTTTATATCTGTCACCCCATGTTAGTCTTCCCATTTTCCACAACACCTACCAAAAGCCACATATTCATTCATAGAAATATTAAACTTCTACTAGAATACAGTCATGATGATCACATTTATTCAAGCAGCTTCCAGATATTTTGTTGGCAAGAAAAATATTTTCCATCAGAACTTGGAATGTGCAGGAACATAGCCACACATTCATATCTATATGTGTAACAGATTTTCACAAATAAGACTTAGTTGTCTGTGTGAAATCTATTATCATATTTCCTATTCCACAAAATTGATTTAAAATTTTGCCCCTCAACCTCACCCAAATTTTAAACAAATCATGATTAGAATCCAGCTCTCCGTCTTTTCTGTTATCCCTTAAGTCTATCATAGCACATTTGATAAGGATGGGTGATTTTGATTCACATTATAATCAAATGCAGGTCTGTTCTATGCCAAATATACATTTTACCAGAAGCCCTGAGCAGCGATAAGCTGTGTCTCCAGCATGCCGCTGCTTAGAGGCGACTGTAAGCTCACAGGGGGCAGCACAGGAAGGTGCAGTTAGATAAGTGCACCTGGGTTCAAGTTCTGACTTTAATATTCTTGACATGGAGTCAACAACAAGATCCTCCCGTCAACTAACTAGTTCCTTGTCGCCTTTACCAGCAATGTGGGCAATATGACAGCTGAAGAAAAGTCACAGAGAAACTGCCTAATCCTAAGGTGCTCGGCGAGAGTGAACCCAATCTGAACAGAGCTGCTGTAACACAGCACTCTGCCAGCCTTAAGTCTCTACTCAGATGCTGGGTGTTGCCATGCCTTTCATTTGTGCCCAGCTCTCTGACCAAGCTCTGTTCTTGACCCCTTGCCACCGGCTCCTCCTCTTGCCCTATTCCCCGAGTGACTGCCTGGTTGCCTCCTGGACCGCCTCTCCCACCGCTTGCCTCTTAGCTCACGTCTCTCTTCATATTGGCTGCCTGCTGTTCTCAACCCTGCTAAGGCGTGTTTCTGCCCCAGAACCTGTGTCCTGAATGCTATCTGTCTGAACTCTCTTCCTGAACTTGGCTCGCTCCCTGAGCTGCTTCAGGTCTTGATCAAATGTGACTTTTTCACTGAGATCTTTCCACCATATCCTGTTGAATACTGTCACCCGTTGCCCTCCCTTGGTGTCCCCAATCTGTTGTTCTCCTGCTGTACTCTCCCCATAATCCCACCACCATCTAAGGTACAGCGTTACTTATTTACAGTTTCTCTGCGCCGGTCCCCCTCTATGTGCATATTATACAAGGGTATAGTTGTTTTTCCTATTTTACTTATTGCTGTATCTCTAGAACCTGGAACAGAGAGTCACATACTAGATTTTAAATAAATATTATTTGATAAATACTGTTGAATGAATTGACCCTATGTTGTCCATTCAGATGGTACAGAACCCTGATGACATTGCAAGGATTGAAGGTCAAGTTGGTATTTATGTGAACATTATATTAAAATGTTCATGAGAAGGAAAACTAAGAATGCTCATGCTTTCAATAATGTCTAAATTTAGAACAATGTGATTTGCTTTCCTAATGAGTTGCCTATTGAGACACAGATCTGTTTGATCAGGGTCAGCTTCCAGACTCTGTTTCATTCCACAACCTCCCTTACCAATCACCTCTTAACTTGCTTGCGAACTATGTCTTCGTCTAGTGAAAAGATAATTTGTACATTGCAATCACATTGACGTTTCTTTCTGCAAATGCCTCCAAATGTTTTAGGACTGATAAAAGATAGACTTTTACATGTGACACAGCACCCTGTATTTGTTGAGAGCCTTTTACTCAAGGCTTTCTAAGTACTTCACAAATATCAGTCTGCAGACTCTCCTAACTCCATTCTGACAGCCACATGGCATGCAGTTTTCCTAGAATCTGAGCTGGGTTATTTAAAGTCATCAGCTGCTAGAAAGTATGCGGTGAGGAGATTGTAGTACCTTAAGAACTGAGCCCTACTAATCCTGGAATATGTGGCTTGAAGATCATTCTAATGAAGACATTGAAGCATCATGAGTGAGATCACAGGACCCAGGCTGAGAGAGCTTGGGGACCTGATCAGTGTAACCCACACCCCAAGCCCTGCAGGGAGACGGGAACTCGGGAGCAGGTCAGGGCTCCCCTGAACCATGAAGGCCCCAGTTTCCTCAGCTGTCAGAGAAAGGGTTTGAGAACATGATTGTTCAAATCTCTTACAACTTCAGTAGTCAAGTAACTCTCACCTACCAGATGGTGTCAAAGAAAAACCAGAGCTGGGTAGTAGGTAAAGCAGGAAAAGCATATTTTATTCAGTACTATTGCAGTGGGAGAGGGGGGAGACCCTTAGTATAGAATTAGCACAATTCCAAATATGGCACAGGCAAGCAGGAATTTATAGCCCAGGAGCAGGGTGGGGGTCAGAGAATGGAAAAATACCAGTAGGAAACTTTGGGGATAAAGGGGATATTCTGGCTAAATCAATCTACTGGGGGTTTTGCTGAAAATAATCCAGGATGTCCAAACATTGCTTAGAGGGCAGTGAATAAAAGCAAATAGATATTGAGAAGGAACAAATAATCATAGATACTGAGGATGGAAGAATTCTCAGACTTAGCAGGGTGCTTACTAAAATAGGATTTTATAAGCCAGCATGGTAGCACACATCTGTAATCCTGGTACTCGGGGCTGAAGCAGAGGATTGCCATGAATTCAAGGCCAGCCTGGGTTACATAAGCGGGTTTAAGGCCAGTCTGTACTACACAGTGAGACCTTGCCTCAAAACAAAAAAGGACTTTTTAAAAATAAGATTTTATAAGGCAGTCTAGAGATGACCAAGTAGAAAGTGCAGGAACCTGACTGCAGGTTGGTCAAGCCAAAAGTCTTTGTTAATGGTCCATTTTCCACTTAGCCTAAGCAGCTTTATGGTCAGCTTGTCTAAAAACGAATTACTTATTTGTCTCTCAAATGCATTCTTTCTGCTCTAACTTCCCATTCATTGTCTTGGCAACTCAGTTCCAAATCCTGGGGTGACTTTGACTCAATCTTCTCCTTTAAACAAACCCTTCTCAAGCTAGAACAGACATACAAATCCCTGAATGAGATTATTGAAATGCAGGTCCTAAGTTCATAGCCCTGGGTGGGCCTGAGTGTTTGTGTGTCTCAGAAGTTCCAGCCAATCCCCATGCTGACAGTTTCAGTGTTGCACAGAGGACAGCAGAGACCTACACCATCTCCGGCCCACTCCCATCAGATATCCTGGAGCTTTGATTTTTCCCATGGGACATTTCACTATGCATTTCTTCTTCCTTCTCAATGGACAACCCTCTGATTCTTATCACTTCCTACCCTTGCTAAGATATTATATCTAGATAACTTTAACAGCCAAACTAACAGAATCAATCCATAGCAAGAGGTTAGCAGCAAGCAAGCACATAAAGGTTCATCTATAGCTACACCTGCTGCTCATCACTCACATTACCACCTAAGCTCAACCTCCTGTCAGATTAGTAGCACCATCAGATTCTCATAGGAACTCGAGCCCTATTGTGAACTGCACATTCAAGGGATCTAGATTGCACTCCTTATGAGAATCTAATGCCTGGTGATCTGAGGTGGAGCTGAGGTGGTGATGCTAGTCCTAGAGATCTGCCACAAATACAGGTGAACAGTAGCAGAGACATTTGACTACACAGGTTTGACATAATGTATCAAAATCCTATCAGTGAGTGGCAAGTGACATGCTCCTCTGGTGGCAGGCTTTAAGTCAGAATTCAATACTTCTTTTAATTCGGACATGGCTTGTTCATTATTTTATTTAGCAAGTCCATCATGCATCTTCCCACACTACATACTTGTCTCAGTCACAATTTTGGTAATTCTATAGCTAACCCTAGCTGGAATGAGTAAAAAACAAATGTCACTGGAGAACATCTTTGCAAAGGGAGAAAAACCCCAGTAGGGGCAATGAAAGACTTAGACCACCAACACAAAAAAGCTGCATTTAAAATAAAACACCAAGAGTCCATCTAAATTATGGGAGCAAGAGTCCCACTTAAATTGCAGGCTTATCACAACAGGTGATTCATACTCTCCAAGCCCATTTTGTATAATATATAGCAACTGGCTATCTAACCACATCCTGAAACCTTCACAACCACTTTGTTACATGGAGACCAAGCAGGCTGCATGAAAAGACAAGCTATTTGAGTTTGGTTTTCTTAAGAAAATAAACACGAACATGAAGAACACAAATGATTAAAAGACTACCCATTCATCAAGTATGTCTGCACTGAAGCATCATTATTAGTGGCTAATGCATTGCTAAAACTAAAAGGCCTTTACTATTGGTGAAGAGTTAATGCTGCCTGCTGCTAAGGACTTTTGTCATGAACTTTTAGGAGAGGCTGCAGTTCAAAAGGTGGCACATGTTCTTCTTTTGGCGAGCATCATAACTAGGCAAGTTGATGAAATAGCAGAGGCTATTTTGGCACAAATGTTAGAGAAGATCAGTGAGTCACTGTGTTATGCAATCCATGTTGACAAGTCTACTGATGTTGAAGACAAGGCACCAATGCTTGTCTATCTATTTTCAGGAGGGTATACATGGTGATATGTTATGTGCAGTTTTGTTGCCAGCCAACACCACAACCAGAGAACTATTCAAGTCTTGAATGATTACATGCCAGGAAAACTGAATTGGTCAGTTTGTGTCAGTATATGCATGGACAGAGTCACTGCCATGACTGGACAGCCTTCTGATTTCACTGGTGAGGTCAAAGAGGGCACTCCTGAATGGGAGTCTACACACAGTGTCATTTGTAGAGAAATGCTGCACAACTGAAAAATGTCACCTGAACTTAACAAGGTTTGCATGATGTTATTAAAACTATCAGCCACATTAAAGGACATGCCCTTAACTAATGTCCATTCCTACAGCTCTATGAGGAGATGAACATGGAACATATATGTCTTCTCATGCACAAATGTGAAATGCTAGATCACTGGCTAGGGTTTTTTAATTACAAGAGCTTCTCCAGAGGTGTTTTTGGAAAAGCAGTCATTACAGGGAACACATTTCAGTTACACAAAATGGGCTGCATAACTTGCTTACTTATATAACATATTCAACTTGCTTAGTCTGGAACTCAGGAGAGAATGACAACCGTGTTCCATTTGGCAGGTAAAGTGGCTGTGTTCAAAGCCAAGATGGAACTATGGGGGCTACAAATGAACACTGAGATTTTTGACATTTTTCAAACATTAGCAGAGATTCTGAAAGAGACTGAGCCAGGGCCTTTTTTGCTCCCAGCTGGTACATGATCACCTATCTCACTTTCAAGAGTTTGAGCATTACTTCCCAGCCACAAAAGAACCCTAAGTTGGGAAAGAATGGGTCCACAACCCATTTGTGAATAAACAAGGTGAATCAGTTTTGTCCATGCTAGAAGAGGAATAACTGCTTGAGACTGCAGATAATGTCTGAGACAACTTCAAATCCCCATACATTCTGGATTCACATCAAGGCAGAAAATCCTGGGCCTACCACAGAAGCACTGAAAGCCTGCTTCCTTTGCTAATGTCCTGTTTTTGTGAAGCAGGGTTCTCTGCAGTGACAACAACCAAATGAGACTAAACTGAACATAAGCCGTATATTTTGGGTGTCGCTGCATTCCACCACGTCCACGTGGACTGTGTATTACAAAATAACAAACTCAGTCCTCCCACTGATTCTGCAGTATGGTGCATCATACAATTACTTCACTATATCGTACAATGTAGTAATAGAAATAGAGTGCACACTAAATGAAATGGACTTGAATAATCTCATACTCCCCTACCCAGTCTGTGGGAAAATTGTCCTCCATCAGGGCCCAGGATATAGCTCAGCAGCACAGCATCTTCCTGGCAAGTGAAAGGTCATGAGTTCGATCCCAAGTATCAAAAAACATCTTCCATGAAACTTCTCCTGGGTATATAAAATGTTACGGACCACCACATTAGTGGGTTATAAAATCAATCAATTAATAGCTAGCAGAATTTACAAGGAATAGAACTGAACAGATGAAAGAGTATTTGAGGGCTTCGCATGCTCAAGTATATTTTTGTTAGACATACGAGCATTTGTAACTAGGCCATAACACAAGATGTATCCCTTCCTGAGTAAGGTTTTAAATAAGGTATGAAGACCAGGGACCTCCTGATCGTGGGGTCTCACTCTATTTCAATCCAGCATGCCTGGGACTCCCAGCTCACCTTTCCATATTTTTTTGTTTTGCAGTCAAGTTAGCTCCTTCTTCAAACATCTCTGGTATTGCTTCATTGTCCCCAAATAAAACCCAAACACAGGAGCCTGATTTTTGAGACCTTCACCCTGGTGTTCGGTGTCTTTCACCACTAACTTTCTGCTCTTCACCCACTACCGACCCTGTTGCAGGTCTGAGCTCTGTTCTTCCTGTTTCCCAACCGGGTGCCACCTCCCCACCTCTGCGCCCAGCCGCGCAGCCTGGACTGCCCTTAGTCTGTCCTCTCCCGCTGAAATCACACCCATCCTCCAAATTCCCCTCAGGTGCGATTTGCCTTCAATGCCTTCACCATTGATTTTTGTCAATCTCAGAGGTGATATCATTCAAGCTCTTCTCATGCAGCAGGAATTTTGTCTTGCCCAATTGACATTCTGATCTGTGCATTATTTTCACATTTCCACTATAAATCCCAGTGAGTCAGAACCATGATTTATGCAATTATTATTTGGTGTCTTGCTCATCTTAGCCTTTTTGTGCCGCATTTGAAAAGGGAGATAATATCTGCAAGATAGGCGCCTTTTGAGGATTAAATGAGTTAATGTGTGAAGTGTTTAGCCAAGTGCCTAGCACATATTAAGCACTCAATAAATGTTAACAACTGTTATTATCAGTTTATCTGCTTACTGCATACCTGGTTTATAGTAGACTCACAGAAGTTGCTTGTAAGTGAATCAGTTATCCCATATTGATGTAATTCTTCTAAAAGTTTCTATTTCTGCTGTGACTGCACTCTGCTCCCTTTAACTCACCTGCTCCTCTGAGCTGCATCCTTTACTGAAGCAATTTAGAGATATGGCGGGAGGACTCACGATTAACATGCAATCAAAATTGTTAGCAGCACTTGTTACAAAACTCAAGCAATATCAGTGGAAGTACCCAGAAAGCAGACCAATAGCAGCAGAGGAAGGAGGGCTGGGTGCCCTTTGCACTCTGTCCTTCCCCAGGACTGCACTGCCTCACCCAAGTTTTTCAGCTCCAAGACACGCCCCTTTCTCCTTTCCTCTGCACTCTTGACTTGTCTACTCTAGTCTTAAATCCCTTCCTTTTCAATTATTTTCTGCTCCCTATCTAAAAATAAAATTTACAAAAAGAAAGAAGGACAGCTGCAACCTGTAGGGAAAAAATACCTTTGTCCCATGAGTTGTGGGGGACACTGGTGTGCCAAGCTACTGAGCTGCCTTCCCATGCCCACCCCATCCCCAGGCTGAATTTAACGAGCTATTGAATTGCATTCATACTCAGCCTACTCCATGAAAGATCTTTTTCAAAGTTTTGTGTAAACAATGCAAAATTCAAGCTGACAGTTACAACAGAAATAACAGGCAACAGCAATTCTGCAGCATTTTTCAACTTTTGAAAGGAAAGAAACAGCTCATGCCAAAGTAATTAAGGTAACCTGGAATGCCAGCAACTGATAATGTCAGCTATCTTCTGCAGCAGAGGGGCGTGAGTCTGTCTCCTTTGCTTTTATGTTGCTTCCACATTTCTCTCTGATTAATGACAGAGGAGTGATATGTCAATTGAGAGCCAAGCCTCTGGAAGCCAAGACTAGCCCCAGGCTTCCCCCACAGCATGGGTTACAGTTGCTCTTATTAATCTACTGTTTGTTGTACTATTTATCCTGGCTCAACCTCCATAGGGTCTCTTGGAAACTTTCCTCTTGCAGAATCAAGCGAGGAACCTCTTTTGACTACAGATGGTTCTGTTTTTATCCATGGGAGTTTTATGGTATGGTCATTCCAATTCTGGAATTTCAGGCTCAGCTACATGAGAAGTTTTGTGTGAGATTATGTGAATGCATGTGTGACTGAGCATGTGTGTATGTGTGTGTGTTTCCTTCTCTCAAATTCTTTTAATCCAACATTATCCAACAAATGAAATATACCAGGAAAATGAAAAGTTAAGTTGCAAAACAACAAGTATCCCAAACTTGGAGCTGCAAAAGCAGCACACCACAGAACTGTATCTATTTCTCTGTCAGACACCAAAAATGCTGTTTTTAGACTTGTGCATATCTCTTCCTGGTGTTTTCTCTTAACCTCAAAACATTCCTTGACAAAGATCAAGTGATTTACATGGATTGAGAATAAATAATTTCTAGTTTCAGTTGCCACAAGGTCTTCTTTATCAGCCCTGATGCTGGATCAAAAATGAACTCAGATATTTTTTTGGGGGGAGGGTTCATTATCAAATGCTCAATTCTTGTGACACTATTCTCTCTTCATTAGCCATTTTCATTCTGCGCTTTGGACTTTTTTCCTTCACTGGTGACTATAAAGAAAAACTCTCTTTTGAAAAGCCAGACATCTCTGCACCAGAACAATAAATGCCACATCATGCATTCATTCTAATGATAATTTCTGTTATTTGAGAAGCAGACATCATGCATTTGTATCCCTCTGTCAATCTGAGGCTGCGGAATCTCAAATGAGAGCATCTAGCAAAAGGCAATGCCACCGCTGGGAAGGATTTCAGGGTTCTCTGACAGGTCTTCATTCCAGTTCCTCCCATTTTCAATTTTAGAAATTTGTAAGCAGGATGAAAAAAGATAATTAGTCAAATTAGAACATATGGCAAGGGCTGTAAAGCCAAACTCTTGCGATGGTGATACCTTACGGTAATTGTAATGACAAAGGCAGCATAAAGAATCAAACACAGAGCTTGTATGAATCATGCCTTTATGACACTAATAGCTTATCATCCTCATTGTATCACAGTGTTCCCCATCAATCCACTTAGCCATTTACTGTTCCTTCTTGTTCATGATAAAGCTGTCAAACTAAGAGACAGATTGAACTGTTTCCAGAGGTACCTTGTATTGTGGATGTTATTTTCCCATTTTCTTTTCACAGGCCACCACAGCTGACATATTTCTACTATTGTCTTCCAAACAGTGGACACAGAGATACCTGGTAACTATATAGATGTAGAGAATCCTGGTGAAGTGGGCTTGAAGGTCAGATCACTGCTACACTAGGATAGAACACAGAGAATGGAATTTCCAGTTATAATGGAGTTTGATCTAGTGGGGGCCTTACTAGGATGGATTTCAGTAATACACTATGTTTCAAAAGAATGATTTTTAAAATCTGATGTCTGCTCTAGACAATTGTTACAAATTCCTGTGATTATAATTGCCCTTAGGGAGGAGAGAGCCAAGGTTAATGCTCCTGAATCTCATTTTGTAAGAATGCGTCTCCCCTGTTCCTCTGCTTTTGTTTGTTTATTTGTTCATTTATTTTTGTGCTGTTGGGAATTGAACACACGGCCTCATGCCTGCTGTACCACTGAGCTACATCCTCACCCTTTGATATAATATAGGTTTAAGTCTCCAACTCTCAATCCGAGTTTTCTTTTCCATCTTTCTGTTACCTCTCTCTCTAAAGGATGAAATACCTATGATATCTTTCATTTCAATAATACAGAGCCAGATAATCCCATGAAAGAGAAAACTAGCTTATCTGATTAGACTATTCCCGTGGTTAAGGCTGTGATTTTCAAACATCAACATATGTGTGCATCAACAGAAAATCTTGGTAAAGTGCAGATTCTGATTCACCAAACCTGGCAAATTCTGAGATTCTATATTTTTGATAGGATCCCAACATGATATTAATACTACTAGTCCATTAATCCACTCTGAGTGGCAAGATCTGTGAGGAGAAATTCTGAGGTTTTTGTTTTGTTTTTGCTGTTGTTTGTCTTTTTGAGACAGGGTTTCAATCTGCAGTTCAGGCTGGCCTAAAACTCTTGTAGCCCATGCTGGCCTCACATTTGCAGCAATCCTCCTGTCTCAGCCTCCTGAGTCCTGGGAGTACAGGTGTGTGCTACCGCACCTGGTAAGACAATCTGTTTATTCATGTTTGTTTTCCCTATGATAAAAATGCCCAGACTGGTTCTCTACCTATGACAAAAACTGAGTTGATTTCACTTTTACTTTGGTTGCCTGACGTGTTTTTCTCTCCTAGTGCACACTGTAGGCTCAGAGAGAAAGCTGTGACCCATCCTCCTGCCCTTCCAAGGAGTGAAGATCAGCATCTCTTTTTATATTGCTAAGGAGCTCTTGAAACAGCTCATCTCCAAAGTAATAATTTGTTTCTGCTTTATTTTCAGTGGGAGGCTTGTTTCACCTTTGTGACTTTGAGCATTATGGGATGTCCACTTCATTTTGCAGTTGCCTTGGAATCTGCTCTCCTTGGCCCCTATTGCTTCTACTCATTTTCAGGGGTTGCGGGGACCAACTACCTTGGTTATGCAGTTGCCTTTCCTTTTCCATACACAAAATTCCCATGGGTTTGTGTGGACCCACTCCACTATGAAGAATACCACCTGACACTTCAGGCCATTGACTTATGCCTCAGCTTTGCTCTGTTCTGTGCATTGCTGACCGTGTTCATCAAGGTTGCTGCAAGGCTAATCCAGAATGGACACATTAATGTAAGTTTCAACCAAAGGGAAGTGGGAGCTTTGCCAATCACAAAGAAGAAGATGGGAAGTCTCACACAGAAACCTCTCTCTCCCTGTCTCCCTCTTCCTTCCTGTCTCTCTCCTCCTCACGTTTGCCACTATGTCCTACATGATCCTGGTACTCAGAGACTGACACGCTATGGGTGCTTAATAATGGTTTTTGAACAAATAAATAGAAATATATGGATGTGACTTCACTTATATGTGGAGTCTAAAAAACTCAAACTCACTGAATCAAAGAGTAGTTTAGCGCCTGCCTGCTGTGTGCAAGATCCTGAGTTCAATTGCTGGTACAAAAAAAAAAAGGAAAAGAGTAATGCAGTTGTTGCCGGAACCCAGGAGCAGGCGGCAGGGAACAGAGAGACTTTAATTAAAGAGTAAACTTTCAGCTACATGAAGAATGAGTTCTGGGGATCTACTGTAGAGCATCATGACTATACCTAACGAGACTATATTGTATACATAAAATCTGCTAAGAAAGTAAACTTTAACTATTGTCACGAAACACATGCACATGGCAACTACGTGAGATGACAGACCTGTGAGTGAAGTTGATTGTGGTAAACATTTCAATCACCATGTTGTATACTTCAAATTTGTATAATCTGTCAATTTTTCATTACTCAATAAAAAGCTGAGAATAATGACGTGAAAATAAAGTGAGAAATACTAAACTTTTTATAAGTATTGATTGTGCATCTCTATCTTGCTCTAAATTGGAAAGGTCATGAGAATATAGACTATTTTTTTCTATTCTTTTAAAGAGAATCATAAAAAATGATAAAAATGACAGAATTTTAAAACAAGATGATAGGAAATTAACAATGGTTATTATTTTGCTTATTGTTATCTTCAAAGTAGTTGTTCAGGTTACCAGATATAAGCATCTAAGGTATGTCAAATAATATAAACACTGTTCCTTTCAGTGAACTAATAGAAATTAGTAGTACAATTATCTTACTATCTTGTGTGTGTGTGTGTGTGTGTGTGTGTGTGTGTGTGTGTGTATTCCTTCCCTTTTATTTCCCCCTTCCCAGTTATTATTTCCTTTTTGACCAGTTTCTTTCCCTTTCACAATGTCTATTGTACCTTTTAGATCTTATTTATTCTTTTGGTTTCTTACACTGGGGAGACAATGCAATGTTTATAAATGTGGGTCTGATTTATTTCACTTATGAGTATAGTCTCTAGTTGCATTCATTTACCTGTAAAAGCCTTAAGTTTATCTTTGTTTATAGCTGAGTAATACTTCACTGTATAAAAATACCACATCTTTTTTATGCATTCCTCAGTTGAGGAGCATATGGATTGTTCCCAAGATTTAACCATTACAAATTGTGCTGCTATAAACAGGGGTGCCCATATATCACTGTGGTATGATGTTGTCAGCTAGTCTGGGAAAATAACCAGAAGGAGAATGCCTGGCTCGAATGGCACCTCAAATCCTAGTATTTTGAGGAATCTCCACACTGATTTCCACAGTGGTTGTACCAGCCTAGACTCCCACCAACAGGGGAGAAGTGTTCCTTTTCCCCCACAGCTCTGCCAGCATTTGTTATTGGTTGACTTTTTTTTTTTTTTTCATCTTTTTGAGACAGGTTCTTGCTATACAGTTCAGGCTGGCACTGAGCTTACTTTGTAGTCCAGGCTGGTCTCCAACTAGCAACAATCCTCCTGCCTCAGCCTCCCGAGTGCTGGGGTTACAGGCATGTACCACCATGCCCAGCTTTTGGTTGACTTTTTTGATGATAGCCATTCTTTCTGGGGTGAGATGGAATCTCAGTGTTGCTTTAATTTGCATTTCTTGAATGACCAATGATGTTGAACATTTTTTCATGTATTTATTTGCCATTTGTATTTCTTCATCTGCGAAGTATGTATTCATCTCAGATGCCCATCTTTTGCTGAATCTTTGAATTTTGGGGGCCTGATTTTTTAAATTCTTCATATGTTCTAGATAGAAGTCCTTTGTGTGAGGGACAGTTAACTAAATTTTTTCTCAATTCGTGAGTTTTCTTTTTACTCTCTTGCTGATTTCTTTAGATGTGCAAAAATGAGATCCCCATTGTTGATTCTGTGA
This sequence comes from Dinomys branickii, assembly GCA_004027595.1. Lineage (NCBI taxonomy): Eukaryota > Metazoa > Chordata > Mammalia > Rodentia > Dinomyidae > Dinomys > Dinomys branickii. Next base: position 148,715 of record PVLD010002426.1, on the reverse strand, counting down.
AGTATTTGCTGTGCAGTTTGGTTTTTTGTTTGCAAACTCTCTGCCTACCCTAATGTCTTCAAGATTTCTATCTACTTTCACTTCCAGTAGATTTAGTGTTTCTGTCTTAGTATTTAGATCTTTGATCCGTTTTCACTGCAATTTAGTGCATGATGATAGACATAGGTATGGACTATGTTTTGTTCAGAAAACATATGCTAAAATAAAATAACCTGGGGCTGGGGATGTGGCTCGGTGGTAGAGTTCACAGGAACCGAGGTTCAATCCCCCACACAGAAAAATAAAATAAAATTACCTTGAATTTTAAGCCAAAACTTTTACATAAGGTTTTGCCATGTGATTTTGTAGTTAATAGTGTTGGATTGAAGTTGATGGTTTGTTTCTTTTTGGGGGTGGTGCTGGGGATCAAACCCAGGGTGTAGTGTATGCAAAGTGAGAGCTCTACCACTGAGCCGCATCCCCAGCCCCCCCCAAATTCTGTGTTGTCCAGGAATTGCACCCAGGTCAATTGCTTGGAGGGCAGCTATGCTCACTGTGTACCACCAAAGCAGACTGTTTCATTTTACCTGGTTAAATTATACACTGTAAAATTATACACTGTTTTATTTGAGACAAATATTCAGAGTATTTTGTGGAAATTGATATGGCGGCATCCTTCATGTTTTTAATGTGAATCCGTTACAGACACCTTAGTTTAGTTTTTAGCCCATGGATTCCAGAATGTATACATGTTCTATGACTAGACAACACCTAGAAGGAATTCTCATACTCTTTCTACCTGCACGCCAACAGAGAGGTTCACACATCCCCACATCAAGTTTAGCTTTCTCACTCCTCCAGAAGGGCTAACGGTAGCGCTCCAAGGAGAAGTACTGAGCTAGGGGACGGGAAGTGATGGCACAGACCTGGAATCCTGGCGAAGAGGTCGAAGGGAGAAGGTTACAAATTCAAGGCTAACCGGGGCAACGCAGGGAGATGCAGTCTCAAAATTAAAAGGACATACGAATATAAGTAAGTGGTAGAGTACTTGCCCAGTAGAAACCAGGCCCTGAGTTCAATCCCCAGTACCATAAAATAACACTAACAACCAAATATTTATTGTATGTCAATGTACTTCCACATTTTCCTGAGACTAAAAATTTCATGTAACTCCCCCAAAGTCACACAGCTGATGAATAGTAGGGCAAATTGAGAATTTAGAACTGCCTCTCCTGATCAGCCCAGGTTCATCTTGGGCCTCCTTGTCACCTACCTTGCAAGCTCTCCCCCTCTGTAGGCTCTGGCCCCAGGAATATTAGAGCAGGATTTCTGGTGGAAGAGCGCAGGGACCTCTGATTTCAAATTCTTAAGGCTGTTGCTAATGCCTTTCCTTTGCAGGACCATCAGCCTTCTTCAGAAAGAAATACTTCCCACAGCAAGCTCTCACGCTGGCCTTATGATTCAGATTAGCATCATACATTTGGATAATGTTAGCCAGTTTGTTTTTCTTCTAGGTTGATCCTGTCCACCCAAACCAGCAAAGCTGGAATACAAGAACTTGGCATTCTTGATGCCTTTTGTGGTCATTCCTGTCCTCGTAAACGTCTACATAAGTCTGCAAAGGAAATCCTGTACATTCTTAAGAATAGAGTTGATTTTTAAAGGAGGCTTGCCAAGAGTTGAGGCAAGCAAACCACAATTACCTCCCCCACTGGACTACCAGGGCATCTGGAAGTTTAGTATTGAAATTTCTTCCTTGTGGTAAACATCCCACATTCTCTGCCTCACTTTTTGAAAGGAATGTGTTCCTAGGTGAAGTCACTGCAGCACTAGCAGTCGACAGCCCAGCATGGGGTGGTTCATGAGACATCTGCCTGTCACCTTGTGCGTGACACTCATGACATCTAGGTGGGGAACAGGGGAAACAATACAGGGGAGAGATGAAAACAGAGACGATCTGAGGTTAGAGGTAAAGATTTCCAACTTTAAAATCTTGCCTTTGCTTATGTTCCTTAGGACACAGATTCTTGATATATGATTTCTCAGCCATGTATAGGCCCCAACAGAACTGCAACATATTTTTTAGAGTGGGAAAATGACATTAGAACCTCATAGATTCTTGTTAAATCAGATTCCTGAGTCTCACCTGAGCCCTACTACAGCAGAACACCTGTGACTGGAGGTGCCAAATGTGCAGTTCCCAACACACACTCCAAGAAATTCTCATGGCCCTGGAAATTTAAGAATCAGAATTTTGCTTTAATTTTTTTTTAAACTCTCTTCCTAGTCTGTCTTTTAGTGGCTCTTCTGAACAGGCTCAGTTTCCCTATCTGCATAGAATTAGGCACTGGTTTGTATAGAAGTTCTAAATCAATTTCATAAGCAGCAATTCTTTGTTAAGCATTTTGGGGTGATTTGGCATGGCTTACTCCACTATGGTGGCAGATCATGTCTCATTAGCAAGGACGAGTGGCTGACATAATAGGACGCGGCGTTCTATATTAATAAATACAATCTTGCCTGAGGCATGAGGTGCGTGGGGAGCCTAAGAAGCCTTTGTTAGTGCACAGAAACCTCAGCTGTGTTTGGCACAACCTCCAACAGTGTTTTAAGTGTATTAATAAATGCATTATTTATCAAAATATGAGAAACACACAACTTTCTTAGAAAAAAAGTAAATCTGTCCAGATACAGAATCCCACAAATTGTTTGTACTGCTATTTAACTCACATTCAGTTATGTTGTTAGATTCTCCACATGCTAAAAGTGATAAGCTCTACTTTTAAAAGTTTCATTTAAATTAGAATAAATATTAAAGAATGTTGCTGGTCCACATCTCCTTTGCTTTATATACAAAACACTAATAATGCTTTAAAAATTGCCTCTTTAAGTGTCACTCAGAAAATTAGTATTTTTTATGAAAACAGTAGGCACTAGCAATCTTGAATCATAGGATATATAAAAAAGAAAAATGAAAAATGTGATGGTCTAAGGAAAATTTGGGAAAATAATTATTTTGGTATTGTATTGTAATAAATTATAAAGCAAAGTCAATTTTTAAAGATTCATGCCAATCAATATTGTGATAGAAAATAATCACTTCTAAGAATTGTTTTTCCTATAAGCTCAAAAGCGTGTTTTCAGAAATGGATCAAGCCCCCCCTAAGGAATCACCACATCTATGATTTCTTTCCTCCTCATGCTTTAATAGAATTACAGTCATCTTGTTAAAGGTTGCACAGTGAAAGGTGTGTGAAGGCCCAGTCATTGAGAACCCACCTCAAACCACAGTGGAAGATGCTTGAAAGAACAAAAAGGCGCATGATGACTTTGATGAACACAAGCTCCTGTGTGAGGCCCTCTGACAGCCACAGGCTTTGTGAGAAGTAGAGGTTGGGAAGTGAATAAGAACCTCCTGCTCAGGAGGCTCAATGCAAGACGCTGAAGGGATTCTGTTGGCTGTGGGACTTGGGCAAACAAGCGCAACACAGAATTGAAGTTGAGAAACAAAAACAAAACAACCATAGCTAAAACCATCGGTCCAGCGAGTAATAAAGTTACGGGAAAGAAAAGCACTGGGACACCAGGCACACCGTAGCTGTCCCATGTCTACTTCACCCCTCCTTCATGGAATAGGATGGCTCCAGTTTCTTTTCATTATTTATTGTTGTGCTTAGTGGCTTTTTTTAATGAAAAGGAGAAGGGCAGTATTTCCTCTCTTGGCATGTGATACAGTGGGTTTACTTTTTTCCATAAATTGAAAAATATTTACTTCACAGAAAAGATGCAGGTAAACCCTTTCAATGTAATTTAAAAACTTACACAGGCAGGATAGTTGTCAGTAGCCAACCCTCTTCCTCCAAACAGAGGACAAATTAGCAGCAATATTCTGGCCGCAAGTCTTCCAGTAGACTTCCAGCACATCAGTAGCAGCATGAATATGCTTTGAAACAAATTTATCTTATGACTTTTGCTATGAAAGTCTGAGCCCCCAGCTGGGCTGCAGTCAGATCTTTCTGGTGCTTCTGGGAACTAAATTCCTTTGGATGTATCCAAGCAGAATTCATGCAGGACCATGGAACAGTAAGAATCTGCTATATCTTCTTCCCAAATCTATTATGTGGTCTCCTCAAATTGGTCATTAGCAAGATCAGAATACAAAAAAACCAATAACAGTATAGAGTATTGCCACTATTTAGTTTCGTATTGTCTCTGAGATAATGGTGCTGTAAAACTGGGTACTACAGCGGTAACTATATGTGCCACTTTCTAGGCAGTTACTGTTTATCAGGTGCTTTATGTCCTTCAATGCTCACAGCACACCAAAGCTCCTTATGCCCATTCGGCAGATGAGGACACTGAGATAGACTTGTGGGACCAAGAATTCAGTCCCAGGTCTTACAGCGTCTGGAGTGTGGGTTCTGGCCACTGGGCCACATCTCCTGGATGGTGTGTAAATCTTACCAACTCTGAGTGACCTCAGATGGTCACACTTTTCTCCAACAATCTTTCTTGTGCTTCTAGGAGACAAAAATTAACTTCCATATTTTAGAAATGGAAATTCTTTTCCTGGAATAGTTGCATTTCATTTATCAGTGGGGCCACACCAAGGAAAGGTAATAGCAACCGACCGTGAGAGGAGTGAGACCCCAGCAGTCATCACGATGCCGCGCAGTCGCAGTCGGCAGGTAGAGAGAGGCCCCTGCATCAGCCTTTTCTCAGTTTTCACTCTGTAAATTACCATGAGTTCCGACACGTTTTCCTCTTGATATGTAATTCACTTTCTAATCTAAAATATCCTGGTAGGTTTATTTCTCCTTGCTTCTTATTCAGAACCTAAAATAGTATTAATTCATTCATTTTTTAAAATATTAAATATATTTAAATAAGAAATATGTTTAAAAGGAGAAAAAAATTATGTCTTATATGAGGACAGAATCTTAAATAAAAACAGGAGGGCTTTGTTTTCTGTCACCATGAAAGAATGCCAAAAAACAACTGCATTGATGGTGCTGAATATTTCTGAATGATTCCAGTGATGCTAATGTATGAGTTCAGCCCATGTAGAACGGTTTGCTTTGATATTTTAAACTTCGTCAGTTAAAGAGGACAATGCTCCCGACTACTCCTGAATGCCTGGGTTCACTCCCTATAGAAAAAGAGAGGAGAATCAGAGGAAGCGACCGAGGTGAAGCGGGAGTGGTGTGCGCGTGCGGAATGACAGGGCTCCACTCCGCCGCACGCTGGCCTGAAGACCCGCAGCCACTGTCAGCCCTGCACACGTCACTCACGGAGGGTTGGTGCCACCCCATCTCCAAAAAGACCGCAGGGGTGAATCCAAGCACTGTCCAGATTGTCAGAGTGTGCGATTTTAAAATAAAAGTTCATTTTATTTGAGATTAGCATTCTGAAGGGAGAACTACGTGAAGCAAGCAAAAAGGGAGACTTTTTAACGTAGAATGGCTGGCCCTCTACTCGTCTGAAGCCCCGCGGAGGCGCCCCTGGGGTACACTGCCTCACTGCGTTACCACGCTCGCCCAAGATGTAGCACACACAGGGAAGGCTGCTCGGGGAGACAGTGTGTGATCGATCACAGGTTCCAGGATCTCCTTAACCACTTGAAGGCAGTGCTTCTCCCTGCCTAACGTTTAATCTGTCCTGGCAAATCAACCAGAATGATCTTGCTGGTTGTCTTCCTAAAAACCCTTCTGTGACGTTATTGAACATATAAGGGACTTATATTTCTAGTCTGTTTGCAAAAATATGTTTTGAATGTTGTTTTCTTCCTCTCTTACATCTTATCATTAATTCAGTTTCCTAGATTAAAGCAATGAAATTACAAAGCGCTGGATTACAGTTATTCCTCTCTGGTAAGAGAGCACTTTCTATTCACTGGAATATGACTTTTCTCTTGTAATGTGTGAAATATCATAAACTCAAGGCCCTAAATACAATATCCATTTTTTATTTTAAAGAGAAAAGAACACAAACAAAATAACAAAAAATAGACATAAACAAAACATAAAAACAATAAGAAACAAGGTGATAGGAAATTAACAACCGTTGTTGTATTACATATTGTTATCTTCAAAGCAGTTACTCAGGTAACCAGATACAGGCATGTAAGGTTTGTCAAACAATTAAACATTAACTTTTCATTTTAATAAACCAATAGAAATTAGTAGTACAATTATCTGAGCTATATTGTGTGTGTGTGTATACTTATTTTTCCCTTCCTCCTTTTTTTCTTTCCTCTTTTCCTTCATCCCAGTTATTCTTTCTTTTGAGCAGTTTCTTTCCCTTTCATAATATCTGGGGTATAGGCAGGTGAGTTAGATAAAAGTATTATAGGCAACCAGACAGGGCCGGGCCTTCGAAGGAGCCAGCATGAAAGACAAGGTACCTGCGGGCCAGACCTCAGGACAAAAAGACTAAACAAATGCATCCACACACCTCCCTAGGCGTAAAGGTCAGGGACTGATATGCTAAATAAGTAACCACCACCTTGAAAAAGCCTGTAAGAGTCACTAGCCCCGCCCCCCACAGGAAAAGCCGCTGATCTGTATTCAGTCCTCTTGCTGCGTGACTCACTTCCCCATTTGTCGCCAGTTTACTCGATTTTACCTGAACAATTGTACCTGTAGTCTTATTGGCTGACCATAGTTTTGTCCATTTCCCCTACCTTGGACCCGCCTCACCTCATGGTTTGTCTCTAGAAAAGACGGAGTCCGGGGGTCACCCACTCGGGCTCCTTTTCTGTCTCTCTCTTGGACAGAAGCTCTCTTTCCCTCAATAAATGTATTCTGCTCTTAACCTCCATTGTTCCTAAAATTCATTCTTCGATTTTAGAGAACGCGATCTCATCCCAGATATCATTCAGGTTGGGAGTTTTTAATTTCCTGTATCATCTGTTGTATCTTTCAGATTTTATTTACTCTTTCAGATTCTTATACTAGGGAGACAATATGATGTTTACACATGTGAGTCTGATTTATTTCACTTGTGAATATGGTCTCTAGTTGTATCCACTTACCTATAAAAGCCTTGACTTTATCTTTCTTTATAGCTAAGGCATACTTTATTTTATAAAATTACATCTTTTTTACACATTCCTCAGTCAATGGTCATTTGGATTGTTTCCAAGATTTAGCTATTAAAAATTGTGCTGCTATAAGCATGGGTGTACATATATTGCTGTGGTATGATGTTTTCAGTTATTCTGGAAAAATACCCAAAAGGAGAATACTGGGTTGAATAGGACTTCTAATCCTAGTTTACTGAGGAATCTCCAGACTGATTTCCACAGTGGTTGCACCAGTCTACATGCCCACCAACAGTGGAGAAGGGTGCCTTTTTCCCCACAGTCCCTCCAGCATTTGTTATAGGTTGATTTCTTGATGATATCCATTCTTTCTGGGGTGAGATGGAATCTCAGCATTGTTTTAATTTGCATTTCTTGAATGACCAATGATGTTGAACATTTTTTCATGTATTTATTTGCCATTTGTTTTTCTTTACCCGAGAAGTGTGTATTTATCTCAGACGACCATTTTTGGATTAGGTCTTTGAATTTTGGTGGCCTGCTTTTTTTAAAATTCTTTATACGTTTTCCTCTCTTGCTGATTTCTTTTGATGTGCAAAAACTTTTCAATAAGATGAGATCCCAGTTGTTGATTCTTTACTTCCTATGTAGTTTGGTTTTTATTCATGAACTCTCTGCTTACCCTTACGTCTTCAAGATTTCTACCTACTTTCTCTTCCAGTAGATTTAGTATTTCTATTTTAATATTTAGATCTTTGATCCATTTTGACTTGAGTTTGGTACATGGTGATAGACGTGGGTCTAGTTTCAGTCTTCAGAACGTGGTGAGCCAGGTCTTCCAGCAACACTTGTTAGAAAGGCTGTCTTGCTTCCAGCGAACAGGTCTGGCCCCTTTGTGAGAGATAAGGTGGCTGAGTGTGTTTGAGTTTGTGGCTCCATCTCCTAGTTTGCTCCACTGACCCTCAGGTCTGTTTTGTTGCCAGTACCATGCTGATTTCATCACAGTAGCGCTGTAGTAAACTTTCAAGTCAGGGATTGTGATGTCTCCTGCCTTTCCTTTGTTACCCAGCATTACTTTTGCTATTCTGGGTCTTTGACAGTTCCAGAAGAATTTTAGGAATGTTTTCTCTAGATCTATGAGGTACGCTAATGGTATTTTAATGGGAATTGCATTGAACTTGTATAACAATTATGGAAGTGTGGCCATTTTCACAATGTTGATTCTTCCTATCCATGAGCAAAGAGTATCTTTGTACTTTCTGAAATCCTCTTTTGATTCCTTTTTTCAGAGTACTGTAATTTTCACTGTATATGTCTTTTACTTCTTTTGTTAGATTGATTTCTAAGTGTTTCAATTTTTTGTACGTTATTGTGAAAAGTATGGTTTCCCTAATTTCTCTCTCAGTGTGTTCATCATTTGTGCATAGGAATGCTACAGTAATCAGTATTTACACTTATTGGTCAAAATTTACTGAGTATATACTATGTGTCAGATACCCTGATAAAAGCTTGTACAGAAAAATGAGCAAAGCGCACCCTTGTCTTCCACTGGCTAACAGGGACTACAGCAAAATGAGATTTGGGCCAAAACAACCAAGAGGCCATATGAGGAACAGAGTTGGAATTAACAGGGACAGACGGCCTGGGGACAAGGTGACAAGGTGACAGGGTTGTGAGATTGTATTGCTCAGGGGTCTCCAGAGAGCAGAGTGAGTAGAATATACTGTAAATAACTTGAAGAGGGGGCATTTTAGATTGCCTTACACAAGCAGAGGCTGAATAGTGCCCCAAACGCCATCTGCGGGGCGGGGAGCCCAGAAACAAGCTGCTACTCAGACCTAAAGTGTCAGAACAAGAAGAGACAGTGATGAGTCCAAGGCTGAAGACCTGAAAGGAGAGAATCACTGGTTGAGGCCTGTGAAGGCTGAGGAATCCACAGTCCAATGTCCCAGACTCAGCAGCAGCAAAGAGCTGACTTGCTCAAGAAACGTCAAGCACCCAGCTGTGGTGCTGCACACCTGCAATCCAGCTAGAGTCATGCCTATGCAATTCAGCGACTTAGCCAGATCCTGTCTCAAAATAAAAAGTAACAAAAAAAAGAAAAGGCTGTGGATGTAGCCTCCAGGACCCACACCCCAAAACAAACCTGTGTTCATGAGCTTTTCCCTTCTGCCACTGTTTTTGTTCCGTCTGAGCCTACCATGGAACAGTGCTGCCCATGGTAAGGGGAGATCTTCCCCACTCAGCGTGTTCAGCCCCACCCAGAATTGTGCTGTGCCAGTTTTCTGGGCTTCTCTCAATTCAGTAAAGTTGCCAACAAAGGCTAACTATCACAGAAATACTTTGATAGCCCCAACAGGACTTGGTAATAGTTATCATATGGGGAAAAAGAGGAGCTCAGAAAGATAAAAGCTTTCTGGCCCACCAGGGGCAAGATGGAATGCTGAGATTTCATGTGTGAGTCACAGCTTTTCTTTGGGGGTGACTATGTAGTTCCTCATCTCATCAGTAATAACAGTCATTGTTAAGAATTTAAGAGAAGGAAGCAGAGGCTTCTTGCCTGTGATTCCAGTCAAAGGAGTACTAAAGCATGCTCTGTGGCTAAGTCAGTCATGCAATAGACACAAATGATACCTTCCTTTAAGTTCATAATAACTCTAGTGCTGAACAGTATGGACTATAAGCCAGATTTAACCAAAGACAGTATTATTTAACAACTAATCTCTGCCGTCTTTTTATGATGCTTCCAATGTAAAGATGTCCCAGAAATGAATGACCTACCAATGTACCTTTCTTAATCTGCATCTTTCTTGTCCTCTCTGTGCCCTTGAAACTGTTACCCACTTCCTGCATGGAATCCCCAACTTTTGACTTCCTTGTACCAATCTTTGCTTCTTTCTCTCCATGGCTTCTCCTCTTCAGTCTCCTCTAAGAGGTCCATTCCTTTTACCTCTTAAAGACCACTGGGCTTGATTACTACTTTTTACTAATGCCTCACACTTCCATATCTATGCCAGTCTTGTCTCCTGCTTTAATAAGTCCTATATCTGTTTATTTTCTGGACATGTCTCCTTGGTTAGGTTCATAATGATACAGGAAAATAAAGCTCCCAACCTGAATGATATCAGATGAGTTTGTGTTCTCTAAAACCGAAGAATGAATTTTAGGAACAACGGAGGTTAAGAGCAGAATATATTTATTGAGAGAAAGAAAGCTTCTGTCCAAGAGAGGGACAGAAGAGGGGCCCGAGTGGCTTACTCCCTGACTCCGCCTTTTCTAGGGACTTTTATAGGGAAAAACCATGAGGTGAGGTGGGTCCAAGGTAGGGGAAATGGATAAAACTATGGTCAGCCAACAAGATTACAGGTATAATTGTCCAGGTAAGACTGAGTGGACTGGGATCAAATGGGGAAACGAGTCATGTGGCAAGTGGGCATGAATACAGATCAGGGGCTTTTCCTGTGGGGGTCGGGCTAGTGACTCTTCCTGGCTTTCAGAAGGTGGTTGTTACTTATTTAGAATATCATTCCCTGACATTTACACCTGGGGAGGTAAGTGGGTGCATTTGTTTAGCCCCTTTTGTCATAAGGTCTGGCCCACACGTATCTTTTATGTTGGCTCCTTAGATGGAGCTGACCATCTCCTTTTCACTAACATCTCTTCCTCTGTCTCCGGTTCAACTGACAGAATTTGTGACCATCAAGAACAACCAGAGACCTAGGGTCACCCCAGACTCCCTATTCCTTTGTCAGTCACCACATCCAGATGACTGAAATTCTAAGAGATTTCTTGAAGTGTCCCCCTTTCTCTGTGCTCCATGATGGCTCTGTTTCTGCCCTCCATTTTCCCTCACTCAAATTTCTTTCCTATCAGTCTTACCTGTTTTAACAAGTACGCTCCTCACAGCCTCCAGAATGAGTTTTCTAAAGTGCAGATCTGCTCCTATTCCTCCCCTGCTTTAAATCTCTCAATTACCCCCCTGCACAATGTAAAAACATCCTAAGCTCCTTGAGGGAAATCCAGGGGTATCCAATTCCTTTCTAAGATTCTGAGTTCGCTGAGGGAAGGGACTGGCTATGCTGCCACTTCTTTTCTTTGAAAGAAAAAAAGAAGGGTTTCCCTTTCCATCAGCCTTGGATAAAGTAGATCACTTTTTCCTCAGACAATGTCACATCCTCTGAATGCTCCTAACATTGCAACCTTAACATTTTCTTGCTATAAAGATGTTAGAGTTCAGTATTTGGGGACAGAGATCATGACAATGAAATTAACTCTGATTTCTCACCCTCAGCATATGATCTGGTTTAAATTAAGAAAAGGATTCCACTAACATGATTATTATTATTGTTGTTGTTGTTGTTGTTGTTGTTGTTGTTGTTATTGAGACAGGCCCTTGCTATGCAATTCAGGCCGGCCTTGAGCTCACTTTATAGCCCAGACTGGTCTCAAACTTGCAATGATCCTCTTGTCTCAGCCTCCCGAGTGCTGGGATTACAGGTGTGCACCACCACGCCTGGCTCTCCACTAACTTTATTAAGTGAACTCTTTCTCTATTACTTTTTTTCATCTGGGCATTAGTTTACAGAAAAAGAGATAAATCAGATCTTACAAATAATGCTATTGGTCTTCCTTATTCACAGTTTCCAAATTCTCAGATTCAACCCACCTTAGATAAAAAATATTTGGGAGAAGACACATCTGTACTACACTATTTTATAAATGGGCACTTGAGCATCCACAGATTTGAGCAGCCACAGACTTTGACTGGGGGAGTCCTAGAACCAGTCCCGCTTGTATACTAAAAGACAACCTCAGGAAAATGTCTAAGAATGATTTAACGACAAGGATTTTCATTGACTCAGCGTTTCATAGCTGAAAGCCAAGGCCACTGACTGTCCTACGTACTCTCAAGGCCTCAGAGCTCCTGAAAGTCGGTGTAAATGCACCCCAACAATGAGCATGGTGGTAGCCCCAGAGTTATACAATATGAACCTTGTTGATTAGCAAGCCTGGCTCTGTGCTAAGAAGAGCTGTTCACTTCCTCCATTAGGGGGTCCAGGTCCTCACCTATAGGGCAAAGTAGTATAGATAATTCTATGGCTTATAGCCCCTTTCACCACACTAGTTACAGAAAAACCTTTAATATTTATGTGAGGTTTTTTTGTTTGTTTTGGTTTTTGGGCTTTTTTTTGCAGTACTGGGGATCAAACTCAGGACCTTGTGCTTGCCAGGTAGGTGCCTCTTCCACTGGGCTATATCCCCAGCCCAACCTTTAATATTTAAAAATAATAGGATAAAAAAATAACTCACTAAATAATAGAAAAAGTCTCATTTTATTATAGTTTAAAGTTTTTAAAGGTTGTACTGGAAAATTTAATGTATAAACTTTCTAATGTCCTTCTTTACTTTTCCCATCTAGCATGTGACATTCTACTTAATTATCACTAAACTGAATGTGTAATAAAGCATGAGTTTTAGACAAACTTTTTTAGTTGGAAAGCCAACGTTAGTCTAAAAGTTAGAATTATATTTCACTGTATTAGTTAACCAGATATTAACTGAAATTTATATGATTTAAAGTTTGGCTAAACATTTACATTTTATTTACTTTTACAAATAAACTCAGAGGAATATTAGAAAACCATCAAGTTAATATTTGAAAGGGGCTCTACAGAAATAGTGTACTGTTGCTATTGCTAGACTTTTTTTTGCTGGGGTTTCAGGGGTACCAGGAATCAAACCGAAGACATTGCACTGGCAGGGCAGGTGCTGTACAGCTGAGCTCTCTGTCCAGCCCTGCTAGACTTCACAGATGAGGAAAAACTGAACTATGTATAATCTTCAATACAATTTTTCCTTTTTTTTAATGGTAGCAAATTTCACATTTATGAAAGACAGGAAAAACAGACTCCACAGAGCAAATGTGGCTTTCAGCATCAGTCTTCCCTTAAACCATCCATCTTTTTCCAGAAACTACTGTGGTTATATAAACTAAATGACACAGACAATTAGGAGTGGATGGTAGTTTAAAATATGCAAAACACAAAGCAGTGTTCCAGATGAAAGATAAAGCAATTCCTCTCAGAATTTGGAAAAGATTCTATTTAAAGGGGAAAACAAATGATTTTATTGTTAAGGTTTTAAAAGCTATTTAAATAGACATCCTAAAGCTTTTAATAATGCCATAGGTTCTTTGAAGAAGGTCTTAGCGATCTCTCAGTGGTGTGGGCAACACCCTGGTGAGAGCTGAGTGGATGGAGGTTCTCAGAGATCCCTCCTAGTGTGAACACTGAGTCGTAGTGGGTTCAGCCCTGCTCTGTGGCAGCAGCCGTTCCCATAGATCTGGGAGGGCAGGAGCACGGCTTAAACCGGCTATCATTTTCATGGGCTACAAAGCCAGTATGTGCATGGGGACAGTAGGATGCAATCTGTATCATTAGGACAGTCCCAATAAGTTCTATTTTCTGAGTACTGGGCTCCAGGTCAGGAGATGGCAAATAACCCATAGACCAAAACGTGCTAAGTGTCTCTTTTTGTATGAACATAAAACTTAGCATAGTTTTTTATATTGTTAAACAGTTAGGGGAAAAAAAATCAAACTTTCATGACCCTTGAAAACTACATGGTACTCCTGTCTCAGGGACCGTAAAGTCTTACTGGCACATAGCCATGCTCACTTGTGTACAAACCACCTATGGCTCCTCTCACACTCAGTGAGTAGCTGTGGCAGAGATCACATAATTTATAAAACCAAAAATATTTATTATGGGATTCCTTACAAAAACATTTGCTGATCTTTCTTCTAAGTGCTTAACATGCGTTCCTGAGGAAAAATGGACAAAAATATAGTCTACATTCAAGTTAGAGGGACAGAAAATAAACAAAAAGTATAATTTTAAAAAACAAAATAGTATGTTAGAAGGTGGTGTGTGCAATGTAAAAATACAAAGGTGACCAAGAAATGTGGTACTGGAAATATGAGAGTCAAAAGAATAGCAGGATACAATATTAAATTTCAAGGGGTATTTCAAGTCTAAAACAATTTGCCAGTCATAGGGAATTTACTATGGTGGTGGGATCCAAGAAGAATCTCTAGGAAGGAATACAGAGTTCAATAGATTTGAACTTCCATGCCAAGGCACAGTGGTTTGTTGAAGAAATACTTTCACCATTATTCATGGTACGTGAAGAACCTCAAGTGCAGCACCTGACCTGAAATGAGACAGTTTGAGGTTTGTTTCCTCTGTCTCTTACTATCTGACTAGCCTTGAGTAAATCAGTATTAAAAACCTCTGAGCCTAAGGTTCCGCAGTTGTAAAATGGGGATAACCTCTGCCTTACAAATTGCAGAGGCGAAGCATCATTTCTCATGAGTCTGGTGCAGATCATGGTACTTGATAGGTGCTCAAGAAAGGTTTGTTCCTTGCGTCTCACTTCTAATCAAGTTTAAAATTCTCAGCTGCCAATTAAAGATTTCAGAAAGCACCCTTTAACCTTCCGTTAACTTTTGAAAAGCTCCACGCCAATCTAAACCAGACAAAACAACCAGCAAACGACCAAAAGAAATATTCAACAGAGAGATTCCTCGCTTCTTCAGACGGCCCTGGCCCACAAAAGCGAGGGCTCTTCCTGTTTTATAGTTATGCCAGATATTTTACGATGCGTGTATTTCTTTTTCAGACTTTCTGACACCCTCCCTCCACCACTACCACCAACTGTGTGCTTTCCGTTGATTGCTCTTAAATCCCTAAGTGATACCATGATGTCGTGATTTGTCATCCTTCAGGGGGGTTCTGTGACATGAAAAAAGGCTAAATTAAATGTCAGAAGTGACAGTCCATTTTCTGTGATAAACTGTAGAACTAAATCCCCCTTTTATTTTTTTTTCCTTCCTAGGGTCAGAAGAACGGACAGTAAATTTGGCCCTGTGTTCCTCCCTGAAAACTGCCTCGTTTGTGGCCATCGTTTTAAAATATTTACAAAGTAACTTTGATCTTTAAACTTTTTTCCTCTATGTTCTTAAAAGAATAAAAATTGAAACTGTTGTACATTTTGGCCCTTTTAATTGTTAACATTTACAATTTCCATATTACGATGTCAAAAATGAAATTATATCATTGTCATGGTAGAAATTTTAAAATCTGCAATACAAATTTGCAGTGAGTGAATATTTTCTTTGCATTTTTCATGTTCCCTGTGTAATGTTTCCTTATACTGCAATTCTAAATCCCTGACTTCAGAACACATTTTCCATAGCTTTTCTCCACTTGTCATTATAAAAGCGACTCCCTTTAATGCATAGTTAAGCAGTGACTTATATCCAGGGCAGGGTTTCCTCCCAAGGGAGCGTGATCCCCTCTCCCAGCCTCCCTATCTCTTGCCTTTTGCACTCACTGCAGTTTCATTGTTAGAAGGGACTTGGACACTTCTTAGGCCAACTTCTCATCACATGACCCAAGAACTGTGTGCCTCTCACAGCATAACCAGTCCCAAGGTGAAACCCTGGTCAGTGACTGTGTGGCTCTAAATGTAAGAAGTCTCTCTTTGTTGGGTCAGAGATCCGCTCCTCTTATACTCTCTGTGTCTTAGTCTCGCAACTGTAGGACTTCATAGTAGGGTGCAGTGGTTCTCAAACTGTAATCCCCAGAATTCCAATATGTAGAAGCATCACTTGGAGACTTTGAGAACTAAAACCTGGGATTACATCTCAGTGATCTGTCTCTAAAGTCTTCTTGCAGGGGACGCTGGTGCATGCTATGTTTGAGACACACTGGTGTAGTGTAGCAGAGAACGGGTAAGGTTCCAGAATGAAAGTCACCTGGATGGAGATCTAAGCCCTCTATCATTTTAGGCCAAGCGTCAGTTTCCTCCTGAGCAAATGGAGCTCGTGGCAGTAGCTTATTCATAGACTTGTTGAGAGAACTCAATGATACTCTATATAAATGAATCGAATCATGTGGCATAAAGTACAACACACTTGGAACATTCAAAAATAGTGTTAACTGTCATGGATTCATTCAACAAATGTATTGGATGTCTCTGAGTTTCCGTCAGTATGGATTCCACTCATTTGAGGAAGATGAATTCAGAATAATAATTGTAGACATAACACTTTAGACTCTTAAATATCTTCATTTCACAGCTGAAAAATCTGATAATGAGAGAGGCTAAGTGACTTGTTCAAGAACACACAGTTCAATGTTGGTGTCTGGAAATCCTGTACATGCCTCCCTGCCCCTGGCTCTTCAGTCAATATGTTATAGGCAGCTGAGTTAGATAGGAATTTTATAGGCAGTCAGAAAGGACCACGCCCTCAAAGGAGCCAACATAAAAGATATGTGTGGGCCAGACCTTAAGACAAAAGGGGCTAAACAAATGCACCCATTTACTTCCCTAGGTGTAAATGTCAGGGATTGATATTCTAAATACAACCACCTTCTAAAAAGCCAGGAAGAGTCACTAGCCCAACCCCCACAGGAAAAGCCCCTGATCTATATTCATGCCACGTGACTCGCTTCCCCATTTGATCCCAGTTTACTCAGTCTTACCTGAACAATTATACCTGTAATCTTGTTGGCTGACCATAATTTTGTCCATCTCTCCTACCTTGGACCCGCCTCACCTCATGGTTTTTCTCTATAAAAGTCCCTAGAAAAGACAGTCAGGGGGTAACCCACTCAGGCCCCCCTTCTGTCCCTCTCTTGAACAGAAGCTTTCTTTCTCTCAATAAATATATTCTGCTCTTAACCACCGTTCTTCCTAAAATTCATTCTTTGGTTTTAGAGAACATGAACTCGCCTGATGTCATTCAGGTTGGGAGATTTGTTTCCCTGTATTATTTTGGAGGCCTCACTGAGATACTTAGATGGAGGTAAGAGTTTGCTTTTCTTTCACAGACTCTGGATTGGGACTCATTTAGGTAACATTTTTATGCTTCAAATTGTTATGCTTTTGCCTGTTGCTTATAATTGCTCATGCTTTGTCTTTTACATAGTTTTGTTAAAGTATTGATAAATCTAAGTTAGAACATGGCAAGGTTATAAGGTTATGATATTTCTTTAGTGAGAAGTTTTGTTCATATATGTTGTATTTGATGCATTTGAACTAGTTGCTAAATGTACTGGTTTTTCTTGCTTAATGTTGTTCAGCTAGGGAGAGTAATGTTATTCTCCTAGTGGAATTTGATATAAACTGTAAGATGGGTGTCTTTAAATCTAGCTCAGACTTAGAAAAAGAACTCTAGCCTGTTCCAACTAAGTTAAGCCCATAGAAGATAAGCATTTGTTAATGCTAAAGACAGGGAAGTCACCTTAGAGAAAGAGCACATACCCCATCTCTGGGTCAGATGAGACATCGGAATTTTGCCCATCCAGAAGAACACACATAAAAGCCATGTCCCAGCTTAGTGTTCTGGGCAAGTCTCCCTCAGGAGGCTGAACCTGAGACACAGTGGAGAGAACCGACTTCTGGGTGACACCAGAAGAGCTATCTCTGAAAACAGCACACTTCTGGGACCAAAACATATTAGTCTAAGGGAGGATCTCCAACCTTTCCTCTTCTCCTAGGTCTAGTGTAGGTAATCTTGTTCAGGCTTTAACTATCCCTTGTAAAATTTTGACAAACAGTGGTCACTCTGCCAGCTAATTAAAAGCTCTTAGAGCAGCTGCCACTCTTCGAAGCAGAGGACAGGTTTCCCCAGCATCTCTTTGGTGAATCCCCACTAAAGCCAATGGCTGATGGAATGTTGACCAGAGAGACGGATGGATTCCTTTCTGGAGACTGATCTCTGGTTTGTGGGCCAATAGAAACTGAGAACTGAGGGGTCATGGCCACGGCTACTCTCTGGCAGATCCCAAAGTTTCCTTGCTGGAAACTGGCTCCTGACCGCTGAAAAATTTCCACTTATCTATCATACCTATCTCTCTCTTACAGTAGACTAGAAATTCTCCATAAACTTTTCAGCTGAGCCACACTTCAGAAACTAGGCTGAGGCAATTTACAATTTACATTTCACTGGCTAGGAGGGGAATGATTCACAGTTGTGCCTTACATATACTTACTAAGAGTAAAAGGAGATTCTTGTCAGCCTTAACTAACCTGCCTTTAACAATATTTAAATATGATTGTTGTATGGTAAATTTCTTTAACCTGTGAGCTTCAAAGTTTAAATAAAGCATAGTCTTCTCTTGTTAAGAAAAGTTGCCTAGGTGATTAGGTAATGAACACAAGTGGCTGGAGACTTTGTCCAGTGCACGGGACAAAATTCCTCTAGTCAATTTTTAGTTTTGTTTAAGAGGTGATCTCCTTTGTGGCTCAAGAATGTCTAAGCACTGCCAACTTGCCTTTTTATGCCCATGTCCAAAGAATAAAAAGTTTAAAAAGCATTAGTTTATTACAAAGATATGCTTCCTTTAGATATTCCTGTCACTGAACCAATTGTAACTTAGCTTGTGGATGTCCAGTAGGAGTAAGTACACAGTTTGTGAGTTTTCTGGGAGGATAGAATTGCGTGTGAGTTCGAGGGTGGATAGGCTGATTGGATTTTGTCCTCTGCTCTCTCCAGAAGGCATCCACCTGCCCTGGAGTGAAACCTACTTAAGGGACACCTTAAGGGTACAAAGATCAATTAGAGATAGGGAGGAGATGTCCAACCTCTCTCTTCTTGTCTTACAGACCATGGGAAACTCACAGTCCGAGTTGCTTACTCCTCTCACTTGTGTCATTGAGCACTGAAAGATGTTTGATCCTGGCACATTAAGAAAGAGCCGTTTAATATTTTTCTGCATGCGTGCATGGCCTACTTACCCCCTAGAACCAAAATGGAATACAGAGGGAAGTATTAATTATGATACTATTTTACAACTAGAAAGATACTATTAAAAGGAAGGAAAATGGTCTGAAGTGCCATACGTTCAAATTTTCTGTACGTTAAGAAATAGTCCTTATTTAGTTTCAAAATGTAAAAGTGAGCCACAGGAAAATGGGACACCTCAGACACTTAAGGCACCCACTATACTAGAGCCTGAGATTGTTCCTCCCCAATATTCATAGTCTGAGGACCAGACAGCTTTCATCAAAGCCTCACCCACCATTCCTGAACTTAAGGTTTCCCCTGCTTGCCCTTCTAAGTTAGAGGATGAAGCTTCTAGACCAGCTGTAATCCAGGCCTCTACAGAGCTATACCCTTCCTTAGCTGAGTTTAGACGAGCTTCTCAAGGACAGTATCCATTACAAGAGGTAAATGGACAATTTGGAACTGCCAGAGTTCATGTGCCTTTTTCTCTCAGTGACCTAAGACAGATAAAGTTAGATCTTGGAAAATTTCTAGATGACCCTGATAAGTACCTTGAAGTATTTAGAAGCCTCACTCAGACCTATGAGTTAGACTGGAAAGATGTAATGTTACTCTTAAATCAAACACTGACCCGTAATGAGAAACAGGCAGCACTACAGGCTGCTATTGCATTTGGAGATGAATACCATATTAATTTCAGAAGGCCAGAAGAAAGACAAGGGGAACTACCAGTTCCCACTGGAGGCAAGGCTATCCCTATCCAAGACCCCTACTGGCCTAGCAGCCATATGGGAGACTGGAATAGGAGACACTTTCGGACATGTATTCTTGAAGGTCTAAGAAGGACAAGAGCTAAGCCATTCAATTATTTTAAACTGTCAGCTGTCCAACAAGAGAAAAGGGAACACCCCTCTGCTTTCTTAGATCACTTAAAAGAGGTGTTGATAAAACATACTTCCCTAGATCCTAATTCAACAGAGGGACAAGTTATTCTTAAAAATAAGTTCATTACTCAGTCAGCCCCAGATACTAGAAAAAAACTACAAAAAACGGCTTTTGCCCCAGATAGCTCACTGGAGGTGTTAGTAAAAATTGCCTCCTCAGTATTTTATAACCGTGATGAGGAGGAAACCAAGGAGAGAAAACAAAGAGACTGAGAAAAAGCAGCTGCCTTTGCAGCAGCACTAAGAGAAACAGACCCTAAGTCTGATTCTCGGGGACCCAAGAAATCAACGACTACCTTGGTCTGCTACCACTGTCAGAAGCTAGGCCACCTTAAGAGGGACTGTCCTAAAGGCCCCTGGGCCATGCCCTAGCTGCACAGCTGACCACTGGAGGTTGGACTGACCTCTGAAGCAAAGGCCCCAGAGTTCAGACCCATCCTACAAGTTGGTCCAACAAGAATGAAGGGGCCTGGGGCACAGTTTGCCTTCTCCCTCTGGCCAGACTCATCTCCACGGCGGAGCCCCAGGTAATCATGACTATAGAGGGGAAAGAAAAACCAGCCTATTGCTGGACACTGGTGCAAGTCTCTCGGTCCTTCTTTTCAATCCTGGCCTTCCTTCCAGCCACCATACCTCAGTGAAAGGAGTCACTGGAGAGGGGGTAATTTGCCATTTTTCACAACCCTTAGGCTGTAACTGGGATGGTTTTCTTTTTTCACATTCCTTTTTGATAATGCCTGAAAGTCCAGTCCCTCTCTTGGGAAGAGATATTTTATCTTGTTTAAATACTGTAATATATATGCACCCAGGTCAGGTATACTGTCTTCCCCTTGTGGAGACAAATAAATCCTGAAGTATGGCCTACTAAAGACAGAATAGATAGGGCATTGAAAGCTGCTCCAGTACAGATATATCTCAGAGATTCTATTACTTTTCCTAATCAGAGACAATATCCCTTAAAACCTGAAGTTAAAAAGGGGTTATTACCTATAATTGATAACCTAAGGACAAAAGGCTTACTTGAGCCCTGTAACAGTCCGTGCAACACTCCAGTCTTGGGAATTCAAAAGCCCAATGGGGAATGGAGACTAGTGCAGGACCTTAGACTGATAAATGAGGCAGTAGTGCCAATTCACCCAATGGTGCCTAACCCATATACATTCCTTTCTCAAATTACAAAAGATGCCAGTTGGTTTGTGCTTTCTTTTGTATTCCTTAACAGAGAGACTACCAGTTTCTCTTTGCTTTTAAAGATCCTCATATCCTAGGCCTCAGGCCATTTACAATACTCACAGATGACCTGTTGTTACTAATGATTTTCTCTTTGACAAAAAAGCAGATGCCTTACTAAAAGTTGTTACCGCATTGGCTAAATTCCAACAAACTCTTCAACAGCTTATAGAGGCCCAGCCCAGAAAAAAGGGGAATTCCATATTCCATCCTGGAGATTTAGTACTGGTAAAGTCTCCCCCTCGTCTTCTCCCTCCCTAGGACCAACGTGGGAAGGCCCATACACCGTGATCCTGTCAACTGCTTCAGCGGTCAAGATGACAGGCCTGGATTCCTGGATACATCACACCAGACTCAAGCTCTGGGAACCAGAGACAGTTGCTGAGAGTAAACAACCACCTGAGTACTCCTGTGAACCCATAGATGACTTAAGATTCCTAGTCAAGAAAAAAACAAAGTCTTCAGATAAGTGATGTTGCTCTTGGCCTTTTTACTAATCACTTTGCCCCTCAGAGGAGGATACAATTCCTTTCTAAGGTGGGCCCAGGAATATGCAGAGTCATTACAACAGACCTTTTGCTGGATATGTGGTCTACTCCCCCTGTCTAGTACATCAGGACTTCCTTGGTGGGTATCCCCACTTCAAGGAGATGATTGAAATAAATTATAGGACTATATTAATGAGATATGCTAGAGTTCAATTGTACATAGATCAGCCCATCATTACAAAGTAACTGAGTGGCCTATAAACTATACTCTTAATGACCCTGGGCATAATCGAGTCTTTTCCCACAAAGTCACTGAAGCCTCTCTACAGGCACTAGTAAGGCCCCTATTAAATAAAAGTAAGGGTCCTATCCTGAGGGCCAACAATCATAGATATCAGGATGGTTATTGTTAAATATGGGATGATTATGTATGGTTGACTCCCACTATAGGTCATCTCAGTAGAAAGGCCCTGTTATGTTGGGAACAAAAAATCATTTCTATTCTCATTGGCCTAACTCCACTAAATACTTGGGGTGGACAGCCCCTGAACAACGTATACATATAATAACTTTACAGGCTGAAGACTGGTTTGCAACAGATTGGCTTACTCGCCCTGCAATTAGATGGGAAGCCCCCAATGGCACTCATTGGTCTTGTGGAACCAATCTGTGGCCCTGGCTACCCCCTGGATGGATAGGAAGATGCACTTTAGGATTTGCCCGGTTACAAGGCAGAAGCGTCAAAACTATTGCCAAACCTGCTAATTTACCCCGCTTACAACACCGATGGTCTAGGAGTATGTTTCACTGGTATGATCACTTGGCCTCTATCTTTATCCTTTCCCTAGGGTTAGAAGACGTCATGCAGCACATCGAGGCCTTAACTAACTATACTCAGCGGGCCTTAAGTGACCGCAGCTGGTCTCTCTCTCCTAAATGAAGAAGTAAAATTAATGAGAGAGGCCGACCTTCAAAATCAGATGGCATTAGACATTTTAACAGCAGCACAAGGGGGTACCTGTGCAATTATAAAAACTGAATGTTGTGTGTACATTCCTGATCCCTCTGCTAATGTCTCAATGGCTATTCAAGATATTAGGCAACAGATCAATGATATGTCAGATTCTAAAAATCCCTGGAACTTATCCTCTCTATGGGAGGCCATTAATGGTTCCTCTTGGTGGAAATCTTTGTTAACTATGTTCATAATAATCCTGTTGATCTCATTATTTGGCCCAGGCATACTTAATTGTTTCTTTGCCTTTGTCTCCTCCAGATTTAAAGCTATATACCTACCCAAGATGAAAATGCCTGGTGTCTATCGAGGGCCTTTAGATAGACCCTCTGGAGGGTTTCTCTGACTGCCAAACAACAACTACGACCCCTTTTAACCTGAAGAAGCCAGAACGGTCATCACCCATTACTCCTTCATGGCAGTTTGGGTTACTTCTTCAGAGAGGAGAATGTTATAGGCAGCTGAGTTAGATACGAATATTCTAGGCAGTCAAACAGGGCCAGGCCCTCAAAGAAGTCAACATAAAAGATATGTGTGGGCCAGACCTTAAGACAAACGGGCTAAACAAATGCACCCATTTACCTCCCTAGGTGTAAATGTCAGGGATTGATAAATAAGTAACAACCACCTTCTAAAAAGCCAGGAAGAGTCACTAGCCCGACCCCCACAGGAAAAGCCCCTGATCTGTATTCATGCTCGCTTGCTGCATGACTCACTTCCCCATTTGATCCCAGTTTACTCAGTCTTACCTGGACAACTATACCTGTAATCTTGTTGGCTGACCATAATTTTGTCCATCTCCCCTACCTTGGACCTGCATCACCTCATGGTTTTTCTCTATAGAAGTCCCTAGAAAAGACAGTCGCGGGGGAACCCACTCGGGCCCCCCTTCTGTCCCTCTCTTGGACAGAAGCTTTCTTTCTCTCAATAAATATATTCTGCTCTTAACCACCATTCTTCCTAAAATTAATGAGAGAGGCTGAAAATTCATTCTTTGGTTTTAGAGAACACGAACTCGTCTGATATCATTCAGGTTGGGAGATTTATTTCCCTGTATCAACTACATGTCTGTCACTTAATAGAGCACAACATATCTAGTCTTGGACTTGGTAACTATGTAAGCTGGAACTTCAGTTTTGTTAGTATAATGTCTGAATTAATTTTAATATTATTGGAGCACTCCTACTCAGTACTGGGCACCCTGGCTATTTACTTATTTATATTTTGCTTTGTTATTTATATTCCACTCTTTGATTAAAGAATTTTAGTTGAATGTTGGATCTTTAATCAAAAATTGGGGCTCCAGCCACTGTTGTGCCACTGTGGCACAACAATAAGACCAGCAAAGTCCAATAGTTGCTTCCCAATACTACAGCAAGAAGCTCTCAGCAAACCTAAATATTCTCAAGATCCCCAATGGATACAAAATTTTTGTGACACCAAGTGTAATGTAGTACTGTATGCTTTCAGTTAACTGGAATTCTATGTATAATGTAAAAAATAATATTCAGATATATCAAGAAATACATGACATTATTTCTTGCCAATCCTATCACAAAGCAATGAGCAGAAATTTTGCTATAACCTTGCCAAGAAGAGCTAAATGGTTAATTCTCTCCATCATGTTCTTGAAAAAGTCAGCTTTTAAGGACTAGGGCACCTTTATTTTAAACAACCTACTTTCAGTTTTGTGTGTCTATTGATATTACTGAACTAGTGACAAGGGCCAAGGTAGGAAAATGGGCTGGGTTACTTATTACCCTTTGAATGTGGACACATCAGCTTGTGGGAAGGAAACTATTTAAAATAGGGCTTAGGGGAAGGGGGGAAAAATCCCCTTTCCCCATATGAGATTCTTCCATGATGCTGTCATGCAGTCTTGAAAACCTCCATAGAACAGTAGATCACTCTCATTGGATATATGCAAATTATCTGAGACCAGAGGTTTCCTGGCAGGGAAAAACTTATAATAACAGAGCAAGAATGCAATCTGAGCTCTTGCTCTCTGAAATCCTGAAAGAACAGAGTTGTTCTTGACAGGGCAATTTCAGTCCTGGACATTCCAGGAAATAGCTTCATAATGTCATTTGGGCTGAGGTTGTAACCAATCCTAAGACATGGACAAACAAATGCAGTATGTAAGGTTTAAAATACCAGTTTGGGCTCCCTGGTTATTTTTCACAGAGTTTAACAACAAAGATTACCACCAGCACAAAAGTCAACCAAGGCATCCTAATCAAATTTAACATTGTCACTACTAATTAAACCAAAAATAGGAAAAAGAAGAGTTTCTGCCAAGAAATTACAGATACATCCTGAAGACTATTTCCTTTCCGTTTCCTAGGTACTGGGTTCATGCCACATCCAGGATGTGACACCCAAACAAGACTGTGTTTTGATCATTAATATGTATGTAGAAGTTAACCCCGCCCCAGGCCTCAAATGGCTTTATGAGGCATGTTGGCCTTTCTGTTTCAATGTGTTTCATTTTCTCTGAGTGCAGTGCAGCTGAAAAAGGTTAGAAGACTCAGGTTAAAAGTCAGGAAATGGATCAAGGCCCCATACTATGACATCACTTTCTTGCAATGCAGTGAAGCAATGACATTTCCAGCAAGAAAAATTATTAGAGTTGACAGGCAGCTGTAGTTAGTGCCAGCATTTGCAGTAGAAGGTGTCTGGCAGGCTCCAACTCCTGCCTCTTCCCCTCCTGTGCCTCAGCTGGAGCTTCAGAAGTCAAGAGAAAGACTGAGATCCAACCCATTTTCATTTCTGACAGTTCTGATTTATTTTAAAATGAATAAGAGTGTTATTAAAGCAATTAACACTCTAAAAATATATAGTGTAATGTGATTCTGCCTTTTACTAAATAGTTTCCAGGTTTATTTTTAAAAGTAGTGTATAGGCAGAACCACCAGGTGTGACTGTACAGACTGGTCCAGGGGAAGAATGGGGATTAAAGTCTGGCTCACTCTCTGATTGCTAAACTTGGCTCAGGCTTGCATATACCTTTTTCTGACTCACACAAATGTCACATGGCCAGTGACAGGTGGCCTTATTATGAGACATACTGTAGGTTTAAGGGAATGATGAGCTACTTCTCTTATTTCAGTCATAAATAGCTCTGTGAACATAGGGATAATGTCTTTCAAGGTTATCTCAAGAGCATAAGTTTCAGGATCTGCCTGATTGTGAGCCCTGAGCCAGACAAGTTTTCTTGGTGGATAATCCCAAGCACACAAGAAACCATTTCTGAAATTTACAGGAAGTTGTTTCCAGTGAACCAACCCAGGCTGTTCAAGGCACATAGCTTGGTGAACAAGAAGGGCCCTAGGCTAAGTTTCAACCTGATCATATAATTTTATGCAAATTTCACAATTGCAGCAGCACTGGTGGATTCCTGTGCGGTATGCTCTGACCCTCATTCACAGTGCGCACAGACCTCAGGAATAATTTAAAGACCCGAATCAGGACAAGAAAGATTTAAGGACTCTGACTAAGTAAGACACTGCATCAAACTGCCCCTGTTTCTCTATCTCTGGACTAGTGAGTGGGTTTGGATGACTGAACTTCTGCCTTATCCCTCTGTTTACTTGACTGGCTGGTGGATGAATGCTACCTGGAACCGGGGTTCTATTTCCTTTCCTATCTTTCTTTCTAGGGATCACAGGGATTTCCCATGAACAATAAACTGGGGTCCAGCCTTAGAACTCTCTACTTTTCACCTACTTATCTCCCCATTTGGAGCTTCTTTGGAGCTGGCAGAATCCTCCGAGTAACAACTACAGCAGGACTGAAGAGTAGAAGAGCTCCTTGACACTTCCTTCGTCTACCTTAAAACACAATCAATACTGTCACTTTTGCTTTCAGGCGGGAATGTGAACAGGGATGTAAAGTTTCTATTGCCAAGAGAAAAAAAGAAAGCAAGCGAACAGTTATGGCTTCAAAAGCATAAATCCCTAGTATCCATGATGTATTTATATATTAGAAGCAATGTTTTACATTATTGTGCCAAACATTTGAGCGCTCCATGGCAGCTCAGTGGATAGGTTTCAGCCCTTACAACTTGGGGTGCTTCTATAAATTATTATGCAGGAACTGGCTGGGCCTTGCAAAGACAATATGCTATTGCCGAAAAAAGTACCATGTATCTGAAAACTTTATCCGTTTTTCCTGCATGGGTCAAAACACAAGCTTAGTCCTTATACTTTTCTTTCATTTTTCTGTGTGTGTTTTCTTAAATATTATAGGTCTTTATAAATGAATGACTGTTTCCAAGATCTGTCAAAAACATCAGTGGTTGTAAGTAAGGGAAGCACACCGAGCCTGGAAAGAAGTATAGAACTGGAAGTTATAGGCAAAAATGTAAAAATCTACAAAATTGCTTAGGCTTTATTGCTTGGCCAAATTTGCATTCTTACACTATCTAATCACTCCCACTTAAGAACTTATTATTTCCTGTTGTCAAGACGATAAGAGGGAAAAGAAATTTATTCTACACTTGGTATATTTGTGCACAAAATCTGGAGCCTGAAATTTTTACCATTTGAAAAACCCTTCTGCTTGCCCATACATGTTGGAAGTGTTGTTTAAGTTAAATACACAGATCAGACTTGTTTAAGACTCCCCTTTCACCTTGCTCTAGGCAAGGAGAAAGATCAAAGCTTCCTGTTGTTTTAGAGGATGACCCTTTCTTTGTTCTGAACACTTCTCACATCTCCTGTTTGCAGACGCTCCCACAAAGACCTACTTGTTTTTCTATTCTATAAATCTCTTTCTTATGAACAGGACCCTCTTTGGCTATTTGGCATCCTAGACGAGGGACTTACCTACTTGGGGATCCATTCTTTATTTGGTGATTGTTTTTTAAAACTTATAGTATTGATTTAAAAACTTTCAAAATCATAGTACTAAAATACATTTTGTTAGACTTATCAGAATTTATAGGTAGAGAAAGTGTATTGAATATGCTTGAATAAGATTGATTTAGAAAAGTTAAAAAAAACTCATCTGTGTATAATTCTGTCTTAAAAAATCACATGTCCACAAATATTTTATGTAATTTACTTTTACTTTAAGATGACTTTAGCTTAATTCATGAACAACTTTCAGATTGAAATAGAGTACAAAAGGCATGGCAATAATATATTCTACTCAGTCAATAAGTAATGATCAGTTAAGAATGCACAGGGTGCCATCTAGAAAACAAGGTACAATGAACTGGGAAATGAAATCTCTTTGTCCACAAACCCAAGATGATACTAAACACCCCAAAGTATGAGCAGGTTAAATACTTACTGACAAAGCCCTGAGAATTATATCATTTCACTTTTTTAGGCCTTAGTTTTCTCACACATAAAATGAAAGGAGCCAAAATTAATTGTCTTGTCTAAGATTCTGGGACTCAAAGAAATACATGCCAGTGGGAAAAATGAATTTGAGGTATGCAAGCCTTTACATGTTTTGTTTGGCAAATTTCATGAGGAAGATAAGCTGAAATTTGAATTCTGACTTCAGATAGGGTGCTGTCAGAGACAAAACACCAAGAGGAGGAAAAACACACACATTGACTGCAAAACAGGAGAGAAAACCCGAATGGGGTGGATGGGCTGAGCCGGAGGGAGCCAGAGCAGAGAGCTTTAAGGCAAGATTGGGCTGAATGCACCAAAACTCAGATCAATCCATCAACAGGGATTTGATTCTACTCGGGTTACTTTATTTGTTAAGGGACTCTTAAAGGGACGCCTGAGATAACATGGCCAAGGATTCTGTCCCCTGCTAAGTATAGTGGACTGCAAAAATATCTTAGCATCCAGCTCTACATGGCTAGCAAAGAAAAGGAACTGGTAATGAGAGAGGGCTTAGGAAATATTTGAAAAAGGTTCTGAGGTTCAGATTAAACAGTGGGTCCTGGTTGAGGATTGTGAAGAAATAGCACTTGCAGGCAGCCAGGAAACGGCAATCCAAATGTAGCTATTTTTTTCCCAGTATACTGTGCAACCAGCACTTGGGAGAGGGACTGCAAAACTGTTGCAAAGAATCCACTTGGCTGCAGACCAAGGAACAAACTTCAGATGTTCTCAAGATGTAAGGACAATTTGGTGTGGAAGGAAGATTTCCCATATGACTCATTTCTCCCAGACACAGAAGTGTGAGCACAGTGTATGACGCTCTGGAAGGTTGTGTTCCCTTACACAACAGAGACCAGATGAAGTCCAGGGCACTGCTCTTTGTGCCTTGCCTGGCCGGAACCTGGAACAGAGTTTAGATTGAATTTTTAAGACTAAAGTTTCTACCCCATTTCTTTTACCTTAAAACTTTCACTTTGTCTTTTTCTCTTGTCTTAGCAACTGTGTTTTATGTGTAAATTTTATGTTTACCATCTTGTTCATTCATTTAGTCCACAAATATTTAATGAGCACTTACTTTGTATCGGCACATTGAGTCCTTTTTAGTGGGCACATGGAATGTGGCTCTGGACTGGCAGACAGGACACCCAAGCTTTATTATCAGCTCTGTATCTGCCTTCGCTGTGTTTAGATCGTAGGGCTTGTTGTTTATACTGGGGATATAGTTCAGGCACTTTCCAGACGAGCGAGGGCTCTGGGGCATATGCCTGGTTTTCCTAATAACTTAACTAGTCTTCATCTTGTTTAACAATGGATTTTTCCTCTGAGGGTCTTTGATCCTACAGCTGCAGACATTCTGGCACCAGGGAGCCTTAAAGGTCAAGGATCGGAGACACGCAGAGGTCGATGAAATCGGGGGACATTTTAGCGAGCCCGAGAACCCGTGGGGCGAGCACTATGGCTTCCAGGACGGACGCTGGTGATGTCATCTGTGGTATAAATAAGCATGCACTTACTGGGATCCAGCAGGTGTGTTCTGGACACTGCTGTTTAGAAAAGAGTCTTGTGGGAAAAACAGCCATTAATCTATGCTTCCTGTAACCTGTGAGGGCTCCTCTTTTTTTTGTTTTTTTAAAAATTTCAAGCTTCCAAAGATTAAGCTTCATGAGGTACAAAGTGTGCAGACTTGACCTCCAGTTTCTTCTTGTATAGGACAAAAAAAAAAAAAAAACAAGGACCTGGACTCCCAAGTCTTGTAGCTCCTGGCCCTAACCATGTGTGATTTTATTACTGTGACCTCTCCCAGCCTTTCGATTCCATCGCTCCGCACAGGTCTTCATTCTGTTCATCCTCTGCAAGAATAGAGTGAAACACCTGCAGAGAAATCCAGCGGAACACTTGAGTAAAGACAGTGCTGGTGGGCAAGACTGAAACCTACTAAGAATATTGAGGCACATTAAACATTGCTAGATATGATCATCTCTTCTCAAGCTGAGTCACTTCCTTTAGCAATATGTATGTATATATATATATATATATAGAGAGAGAGAGAGAGAGAGAGAGAGAGAGACAAACTGGTCACACAATTCTAATATGTATGCATATTCACATATTGCTTAGCACAGTGATATATATTATATATTCTATTTAGTGACATGTGTATGTGTATATATACACATATGTATGTGTGTGTGTATACATACATATATATGTATGTATATGTATATTTGAAGGCATCTGAATAACTTTTGAATCCAGGAAATAGTTTACAAATATTTTTATTTTATATCAGTGATTTATATATAAAACGAGAATTTGCAAAAAAAAAACCACCTTAATTAATTATAGAGAAGGCACAATCCCTGCCCACAGAGAGTTTATAATTTAGAGGAAGTGCTTAAAAACATAACCAGTATTGTATACGAAATATTTTTATGAAGTTTAGTGATGTTTAAAATGTGGGCATACAAAAAGTTATAAACTTATTTACAGTGAAATAATAATATTGCATACCACTTACAATGCTAAACCCTGAATATATAAGAAGGTGGCAAAGGTTCCAACAGTTTATAACCCTATAATCTTCAAAGTGGTGTTCATTCATTCTGCCAATATTTATTGAGTACTTATTATCTAGAAAGTACTGTGAGAGGCACTTTGAAGGACAGAAGCATGATTAAGACATAATCCCTGTCTTTAAGTACCTTAAATTTTCATTAGAAACTTGAAAAACAGCTAGCAAAGCATTTAGCTGCAAAGAACACTCAGAGACAGAGTAACCATGCCCTTGGATTGGAAAAGGCTTACTATGGAGTTGGATGCATGAGTAACACTTGTAAAGATGAATAGCATTTCATGGTGGAGAGGAGGAAAAGATACCAATAAGACTCAAAGCAGAGAAGTGTGAAAATTAATGCTCTGGGAATAGCAAGCAGAATGGTCTGGCTGGAACCTGGAATCCAAGAAAAGGGCAGGGGAAGGTGAACCAGGAAGCTGGGATGAAAGTACATGGAGGACCTTCACTGCCTTATTGAAACTACTAGCTCTATATGGTTAGTAGTGAGGTACCAGTAGAGATTCAAGAGGAGAAGAAAAGATCATAGACTGCGTATTCATGATCACAAATGTAACTTCTGAAATGAATTACCACAAAGAAGCAATCTAGTAAGGCGGAAAGAATGTTTGCTAAATTAGGATACCAAGATTTAGGAGAACCAAGAAGTGCTGCATGTGGATGTACTGACAAACTTCAACAAGCCAAGTCGCACCACTCTGTTTTCCAAAGTTACTAATTTTGTCTCTGACTGAACCAGGTCTCTCCACCATGTGCCCTCAGAGGTCCCTGTACTTTTCCTTTGTAACCGTTAGTAGATTTTGTAATTGTGTACTTACCTGGATGATTAATATGTGTGGCCTGAATTAGTGAATAAGCAGTATGAGAGTCAGACTGTCTCTGCTTTGTCTGCTGTTTTTTCTGTAAGCCTACCTCCTACTCCTTACCCAGAGCAGGGACTGAAATGTTTGATGAGTGAATGAATGAAATATCAGAACAGGCACACTGTGTTGATGAATGATGAGAAATAATATTCAAAACTTTATAAGTAGGTGAGTTGGTTTTAAGAAATGGATGCAAGGTTATTTGACATTGCTGTCATCAAATTTGGGTTCTCTATCCTTTATCCTCAGATACAGGCAACCTTGCAGTGAATAAAATGCAATGAAAATCATGTTGTGTGCTTTCTAGGACTAGAGCAGAACTTCTTGGTTCTTTTACTGTGTGTGTTCTGGCAGAAGCCAGTTACTGTATATGAACTTTGACCACTCAAAAGCCATCAGTCTGGAGAGACCATCATGCTGGACAAGCCAGGTACATGTACTCCAGCTGACAGAATTTATCCCTGTCACAAACTAGGAGTGAAGCTGTCTTGAACCATTCAGCCCATCTCATTTGCCAGCTGAGCACCTCTGAGTGAACTCAGTAATTGTCCCAAGAAGCAAAAGAATTTCCCAGCCAAGACCTGCCTGAATCTAACCCACCAAATCTGTTCTAGTGAAGTGATTGTTGTTTTATGCCAACAACAAAGACTCAATAGAATCTTCCCTAACACCTTCCTGTAAAGCTGAGGAAATTGAGATTCAGAGAAATTAGCTAATCTATCCATGATTAGACACTGGAAGCAGTAAAGCAAGCTTTAAGAACCAGTTTTCTGACCCTCGGGCCATTGTCTTTTTCTCTCTAGTACATGACAATGAATTAGGAAAAATCTCTGCACTATTATATACAAGGTCCAAAAACCAACTCTTTGTTGTGCCAAATTTTTATCCCCATTGATACTTTATTCCCATTGATTAGTAAGTGGATTAGCTAAACTCCTTGACGTACAAACAAAAAGTGAACAGAGGCCTTAGATGTGTGAAGCTTACAAATGCTGTGGATAATTTGGATATGTGAATGCAATTACCTCCCAATTAGAGGAAGAAACATGCTCAAGTACATAAAACACAATAGAATTTCTTCTTAAATTTGTGCCATTTGAATTCTCTGCTTTTTAGGACTTGAATGCTGTCAGTTTCAAACTCACTGAAGTATTTCTGCTGAAGCAAAAATGCCACATCTATTAATATCAACCTTTTCCTCTTCAGAACACTGGCTTGCTGGTGATTTATTATGGACAAGCTTCTTCCTGCTCCTTTTGAAAGTTAGACTTTTTTTTTTAATTTTACAAGTGCGGGAGCAGTTCCTTATCTCTTGGCCCTAGGGTAATTTAGTGAAGGCTAACCTTTAGGAGAGTCTGGGTATTTACAACTCACAAATTGATGCTGTCTCATACCATACAAGAGAAAAGGGTCTTGCTGCTGTTTCTGATGTCAATTAAGAATAATCCAAAAACAAGTGATGAGGTCCAGCACATGCAGCATGTGTGGGAAAAGATCCTTTTAGATCTCAGAGCTTTGCAATTATATTATAAAAATGGAAAATTTTTCCCTTAAAAAAGATCAAAGATAGTATCCTTTTGCTGGTGGCAATGGCATTATGTTTTCCAAAAGAGTTTGTGTAAGGGGAACAGCAACTAAATAATACAATCCACATGCTTTCCATAACTATATCTCAAAGGAAACTATGTCCACTGATGACTCAAAAGCTAATGTTTATCGAATTGCAACATTTTTGCTTTTCATGCAGCAAAACCCATTAATAACCTAAGGAAAGATGGATGATCCATTCGATTCTTTTCTAAATTTCTTTCTCATCATCACATTTCACACATTTTAATGAACATCAGCCACCCGCCATGTAAAAGGTCCTGCAGAGAGTGTGTATGGGGCTGTACAGAGTTCTTTCAGTTGCAAATGTACAACGCTTCAGTCAAACTACTTTTACTAAAAAGAATTGATTGGTTTGCTTCAGGAAAAAATACAGACCTAGATCTTGCAAGCTACAGACATAGCTACAAAAGGGACACATTGGGACTACGTTTCTATCTTTGATTCTCTCTTCTAGCTGTGGTTTCATCCACACTGGCCCCTTTCTTGGCAGACACAACCCATGGAATGGAAAAGAAGGCCACGGGCAGCTCTCAGTTTACACCCAGGTGGCTTCCAAACCCAACAGGAACTTTTGGATCACTCGGGACGCAGATCAGAGATGGATCCTGCCTCCCACTTGCTCACAGGCTCACGTGCTTGGCCATGTCTCAGAGGTGCTGACCAAGAATTCTGGTTACATTTTAGTATAACTTATTTTTAACTAAAATGCTTATGCTAAAGAAAGTATACGTGGTGGTGTGCCAAGTTATATGGCTAAACTGTCCAGAAACTCTATGTTTGTCTCAAATGATTTTCCCATACACTGCTCATCTTGTCAAACCCAAGCTTACTGAAAGCCTAACCTATACTGCCTTGTTCCTCTTCTCTTGCCGTAACCCTGTGGCCTTCTAATCCCACTTGTCTACTACAGAGGAAATGGCTTTCACAAAGATCACCATCATGTCAACAGCCAGCCCAGTGGCAGCTGTTTGGTGCTCCCCAGGTAAGTTCTCTTGGCTGCACCTGACTCTGTGAACCCCTCCCTCTTCCCTGAATCCGCCTTCCCAGAGCTTGTGTTCCTTCTTCACCTGAGAGATTCTTTTCCATTCTCTTTACCAGCTTTTGTATGATTGGTGTTCTCTGTAAATGTAAATATTCTCTAAAGTTATCTTCAGTCTTTTCTTCTGTGTGGTTCTCACTGGGCAACCTCATGCATTTCCATGACCTCTGTCACTTATTGGATATTGATTTAAAGATCCGTAAGTGCAGTCTCATGCTCGTTCTTAGGTGCTAGACAATAATTTTGAATCTCTATTCCTCCATAGTTTGAAGGGGGACTGGAGAGATAGCTTAGTGGCACAGCACCTGCCCAGCAAGCTTGAGGTCATGAGTTCAGTTCCCATTATCAAAAAAATATTTTCCCTCTAAAGTTCAATGTCCTTTCATTGCCTTAAGCGCAGAACTTTCAGAAGCAAATTGATTAATGTCACCTAGATAATGCTTTGTGCTCTGTGAAGTGTCACCACCATTCTTCCAGGCACCCAGGAAAGACTGAAATGGGATGAAGATCACTGTTCAACCTCACTGCATATCTGACGGGACCTCCACAGGCTCAGCCTCCGCTTTTCCATTCTTACTGCCACTCTCCTGGTTTAGACCTTGATCTATGCTTCCCTATCCTGGTAGCTTTTGACATCTTCTCTGTCTCTACTATTTCACCAAAAACGCATGTTCAATACTCACAATATTCATTCCATCTCATTTTATGAGACAAAAAAGACGTAATTTTCAAAACATTCTGTTACTAAGCTCAGCCCTTTCCTTCCACGTGTTCACTGAGGCACTCTGTGGTTCAGTCACACTGCCACCAAGGCACATCTTGGCTCATGTTCCTCTTTGGGTTTCAACAAAAGAGGTTTGTTTGTTTGTTTTTACTGTACATATCAGCACCCTACTCCCTATTTTTTACCAGTTTAGTGGATTGAACTCAGAGTTTTTATTTTGAAACAGGGTCTCAGTAAGTTGTTAAAGTTCCTAGGCTGGGCTTACATTTGAGATCCTCCTGCTTCAGCCTCTCACTCTGCTGCGATTACGGGTGTATTGTATGTGCCACTATACCCAGCTCCCCGTGCATTCTTCAAAATTCACCAGGAGTCGTTGGGAGTGGTGACGCACACCTGAAATTCCAGTACCTGGGAGGCCGAGGGAGGAGAATTGCTGCCAGTCCCAGACCAGTCTGGGCTACATAGTGAGCCCAGGACCAGACTGAACTGCAGAGCAAAACCTTGTCACCTGGAATAAAGTAGTGCAATTCATTAAATATTTCCGGTTCTCCTTCTTTTGGCTGATGAAATTTAAGTGCAAAAGATATATGTTACTTTGGGTCAGAAGTGTGAAGATCTTGTATAATATTAAGTATATTTTTATTGCTAAAATATTAGCAATACTCTAAATACTATAGAGTAAGACGATATAGATCAAAGCTGCCACTCAAACTATGATGGACACGTAGCATGAGGAGGAAATAGATTGGTGTCATTTGTGTGATGAAAAGGCTGATTCTATTTTGATGTTGGACAGCTGATGTCTTTCAAGCCTTTCTCTTCTCTGTTCCCTTCTGGCTCACATCCGAACAACATGATAAAATGTTCTCCTGCTCCCTTCCTTGATAGTGGGAGGTGCAAACTACACGAACCCCTCCCTGCACAGAGGAACATTTACCCTGGCCACACCCCCTGACCACCTCAGCCCAGTATCCTTTCCTGCCACTTCCAGTCCAGCTTGAGAGGCCTGCCTTACTCTCCCGAGGAAAGCTCACTGTGGAATAAACCTCCTCAGACCATCCTGAGATGTGTGTGGCATCGTTAATCTTAACACCTGAATCAAATTTTGCTGGGGTATATTTTCTACTTCTGAGAATTGGCCACAATAATTTGTGACTTGGGAGTGTTTGTTCCTTTGGAAGAGTAATGACTGCAGCACTGAAGAAGTTATATTCCTTGATCTATGTTCATTACACTGAATTCACTTCATGAATATTAATTAATCTTTATACTTATGATTTGTGCATTTTATCATGCGTATTTTGCACTTCAGTGAAAAATATTTTTAAAGACACATGAAGAGTATCCTTAAATGATTTCAACTGTTTTGTTTATCCCTATCTTGAACATACTGTATTTATTGAAATGAGGTCATGTGCGAGCATGTTTGTGTGTGGTGGAAAGGGGTTAGTGTTACAACAAGAAAACAAACTGTAATCCATGCCCCCTTCCATTGTATACCATTGCATGCATAGGCCACAACTCATGTTTCCATTTTCCTCTTGATAGGCAATTGGATTGTCTTCAGTTTGTGATT
This sequence comes from Dinomys branickii, assembly GCA_004027595.1. NCBI lineage: Eukaryota > Metazoa > Chordata > Mammalia > Rodentia > Dinomyidae > Dinomys > Dinomys branickii. The sequence continues at coordinate 112,490 of PVLD010002426.1, read as the reverse complement.
ATCTTGAGTAAGGCTATCAAAAACATGTCTGTTGGAAACACGAATACATTTGTTTTAGGTATATATCTAGAAGAGAAATTATCTCACAGAAGAAATACATGTGTCCTGGCTTAGGAGAAAATGTCAAACTGTTCTCTAAAGTGATCACTCCAACTTGGCTGCCTACCAGATGTTACTCCCCACCTTTGCCAGGCCTTGTTATTACCAGTCCTTTCAATTTTAGGCTTTCTGGTGAGGGTATAATGAAATCACATTTGTATTTCTCTTATGACTATTATCATGTATTTGCCACTTGGGTATCTTTTTTTGGGATTTCCTTGTTAAAGAGCTTTGTACATTTACCCACTGGATTATCTGTCTTTTTCTTATTCATTTGTAGACGTTTTTACCTATTCTGCCTATGAATCCTTTGTGAGTTCTGTGAATTACAAATGTGTTCTCTCAATTTGTGGCTTGCCTTTTTAATCTTTTAATGGCGAATTTTGATGATAGAAGCTATTAATTTTACTGGACTCAAGGATGTCCATCTTTCCCTTTATTGTTAGTATTTTTGAGTCCTGTTTAAGAAATAATTTTTCTCTTCATGAAGATATTTTCCTATGTTATTCTCCAGCATTTTAGTGTTTTTCTTTCACAGATAATTAAATTATAATTCATCTATAATTGCTTTTATAGTGTGATATAAACGAGCAGTTAAGATTCATTTTTATACATGTATTTCTAAAGTTTATATACATTGACTCTCAGTGTAATCTGGCCCATTTAAAACATTAATTATTTCTCAGATCTCAATTCCTCTAAGGGTAATGTATTATCTTGAGAAACCTAAGCCACTGATTAAGAAGAGGTAGTTTCTGCTAAAAACTCGTTATGGGGTCTTGAAATCACTTTACTGCTGAGGGTTAGGAAGAGTCATAATGCCTTTGTATCACTGTTCCCAGAGCTGGCAAGCTGGAACCCTCCCCCAATCAGTAATTCCAAGATTTTAAAGAAATAATATTTCTTTTTCACCAAAATAGGGAACCTCTGCTCTTTCATCCCACCAGGATATGCATACCTATCATTAATTAGGTTTCATTTCTTTTCATATTGCTCATAGTTTGTGGTTTTTTTCCTTGCATTTATCAGTTCCAGTATTTTGCAAAAAGAAAAAGGTCAGAAAATAGAGGATGCAGCCTATTACCTACGGGAAACTGTTCTACTATTTCCCCAGGTGCTAATCCACAGAAAACAGCTACGTGCAACTACTGGAAGTGCCAAGAACTTGGGTTTGGGTGAAACTATCCAAGTCCTTATTCCAGTTCCATCTCTTTTGAGCAGTGTGATCACATACAATTCCCTTAACCATTGTCAGCTTTAATTGCATTTACCAATTCAGAATAATCATACCCTAATAGTACCCTAAACTTTGTATTAGCATTAGCATAGGGCTTTGAGCAAGATCAGGGATCATCTCACTACTTCTCACCTAGATGCCACTTACACATGTCACCCTTATCATTTCGTCCACTAATGCAAAATCCAGCCGACTAATCCTTCCCCTAGGAGCCCTTAATGAGAGGAAGACTAAAAGAAGAAATGATCCAAGGAGGTAAAAATGCTGCTATTTTTAGTGTATAGCTACTCAAAGGGCCTACAATGAGTTCTCATGTTTGTCTCTTGAAGTCCAAAGGGACACTGTGAAAGAAGGAAAACATCTTTAATGTCAACATTTCTCCAGAGGTGGGCAGAGTAAAATAAATAGGTAATAAAGAAGGCAGCTGTGAAATGAAAGAGGAATATGATCTATGGTCTTGCTCTCTTTGGACCATCATAGTGACTTGGTTTTGGAGTGTCACTTCCAAAATTACCTTGTCGTGTCACTCTGTGTCTCCTGAAATTTAATAGGCCTTTAGTAATACAGTAGATGTAAAGAAGAAATCTTACAGTTCATGTTAACAAGCTCATATCGATTATAAAACCTTTTCAACTTTAATTGCTATAGCAACAGTAATATAGCAAAGCTGTACTTCTAAAGACATTATTATGCAGATATATGATTTTTAAAAAACTATCAAAAGGACTTAAGAAAAATCCTTTTACCTTTTCTTCTTTGTACATTCTAACAGTTACCAAGACCTTATTTACCCAAAGTATCTAAAAAAATGGTTTCACTCAGAGAATGAACGGATTGGCTACTTGAAAAAGAGCACTAATCTTTTCTCTAGAAGTCATTTTTGAATGAATTTATGGCTTGCTTTGTCTAATTCTCCACCACCACCACCACCACATATATCAGCATCACTAGTGTCAAGAATTTCAAAGAATGTCCTGTTTTCCATTTAAGAGATAATTAAAGATTTCTTCCCTCTAAATGTGTATTTAGTTTTGTTCGGGCTAGGGAGAGAATCCAGGCCTTATATATGGTGGGCAGGTGCTCAACTGGTGTGCCACCTCCCAACCCTAAAACATCTCTTGATATATGAAGGAAGGATAAGAGTATCTCTTCATATTTCCAGAGCCCTATGCAGAAATGAGATGCCCTTAAAGCTTAGTCAAGGTGATTCACCAACACTCTCCACCCCACACCAGTAGGCTAGCCTTCTCCCCCTTTTCTTCTAATCTATAAAATTATAGAACTGCGAGTGGTGGTGCATGCCTGTAATTCTAACACTCAGGAGGTCGAGGCAGGAGGATCATCATAAGTTCGAGACCAGCCTGGGCTGCAAAATGAGCAAAGGCCAGCCTGCACTGCATAGTGAGACCCTCCATGTCTTGAAAAAAAATCTATAAAATTATATAAAATGCAAGTCTTATTGCCTAAAAACTATTTAGTTGGGGTGGGGAGCTTTTTTGTTAGCTTTTAAATTGAGGTTTCAACTATTTGGTTACCGTAGTGAAAAAGTTGTATGGTAGGTTTATGTGCACCTCTACACCACAAAATAATTTCCTTTATGCACTGTTACTTAAAACTTCTTTAATCAGTTTCAGTTTGTTAAAGTACCTTCTAATCTCTTAACAAATAAAAACTACAAACCAAATAGTTCTACAGTCCCACAAACAATGGCTAATGGGTAGTTCTAGGATTATATTTTCACTCAAAATTAGAAAGGACATATGGATAACATTTTTCACCCAGAACTTGTGAAGCATCAGTACTGGAGCACTATTAGTAACATGCTATTAAATTTCAGGCAAGGCACTTAACCTCTCTGCCCTTTTCTCCATCTGGAAATTCAGAAGATAAGTAGTCCATATCAACAACACAGTTTCAAAGGTACACTGGGAAAGGATTGGAAAGCACTTTACAAAATATTAAGGGTTCTGTAATTACCACTTGTTGTGGCAAACTATTTTCAAATCCATCCAGTATAAAAAAAAAAAATACCACGCAATTTCTAATCGAAACTCAACAGTATGACCTGCACAAGGGTACAGCAGGAAAGGAAATTAATGTTAAGCCAATTTTTGGCTACTATGAAAAATGGTGCTTCTGGAGAGACATTTGAAGAAGGAAATTTTAATATATTAAGGTGGTTTGTGGAAGCACAAATCATTCTGCTCCAGCAACCAATTTCTTTCCTTCTTTTTTCCAGCTCAACACCGACCTCAAAAATTCTCTTTTGTTAAAATCTAAGCTAGGGTGGATATTTTCTCTATTACATGAAAACTATTACTACAAGAGCCGTGGTGTAATTATCCTCCACCTACAGTCATGCAAATTTAAAACTTGAGAGAATTCAGTTCTTTTTAAAGAAAGATTTTCTGCTCATGAAGATTGCTAAAATCAACTCTAATGTTTTAACCAATAGGGTGGTCTTGAAAATGTGTTATTTTCTCTACTGTTTAATTAATCATCAGTCAACACATTTCTCACCCACCTATTACTATGTGTGAAGCATTCTGTTAAGCTCTTATGTGGAATGAATTCTCTTTAAAAAATAGCAAAGCAAAAAATCAAGAGAACCCCTAAGAGCTCTGAATCCGTTTGGACAGATAAGAAACATACATGGGACGTTGTAAGTGATACCACTGGGCTGTCACGAATATAGTTCAAATGGCTCATTCCGATAGGAAATACAGACTAAGGGAGCAAACTTCTCTGGGGTAGGGTGGGCGGGGAAGACTTCTGAAAATAACCTGAAAAGAAGCAGGGTAAGCAGTCAGTCTCGGTGCATCGGAGGAGGCAGAATGGTGGGGAGGTGAGAGACAGTTAGTAGATGGTTAGCGAACAGGAGAAATGTTCCAGAAAAGAAAACCAATTTGAAGATGGTGAGGTGATGCGAACGGAATGAAGACAAGAGTACAGGCCTGCTGGGCACCTTCTCTTGCTCTCTCTCCCCCTCTCTCTCACACACATACACACACACACACACACACACACACACACACACACACACAATATAAGGGGAGAAATTGTTCAGAGATAAACATGCCGTACTGTTGATCTTTAAATATTTTCCCACTCTCACCCCTCCTTCCTTCTGTCTGTCATTCCCTCTTTTTCTTACTCTCTTCCTCTTCGTGCTTCTTTCCTTCAGTCCCTGTCTGCGTAGGAACTGGACTACTGGTCACTTTCAACTGTCCTGGTGCACTGTTTTTATTTTACTTTTTATTATTTTAAAAGTAAAAGAACAAGAACACTATCAAACAGACACACAGTAGCACAAGAACAGTACAAAAGCCAAACTACAGATAAGGTGGCAGGGGATCGACAATGGTTGTTGTATTACACGTTGGTAGCTTCAAAGTATATACTCAGGACAATACAAATAGACATACAGGGTTGATCAAACAACTAATCACTGATAGTTTCCCACATCAGTATGACATGAGACCACAGTGCAACCATGTCAGCCATCCCACACATACACACATACCTACACAGCTATGCCCCTCTTCCTCCTCTCCTTCCCTTCATCCCGATTGCTCTCTACCCTTGAGCAGTCTCCCTTCATCCCTCCCGATCTATATTCTCACCTCCAGGTTCCTACACTAATGATACTATACGCTGGTGACACATGCACATCTGGTTTATCTCACTTATGAGTATGGTCTCTCATTGTGACCATTTGCCTATAAAAGTCTATCCACAGAGGACTGGATTAAAAACTGTGGCATTTTTACACAATGGAATATTATTCAGCTGTAAAGAAAGACAATCTAGGGGCTTTTATAGGCAACCGGTGCACTATTTTTAAAGATACAGAAATTCTTGGGGCTGCTTCTGAGGAATTCCAGGGTTTTATGCCTTAGAATAATAGAATCTTACCAATGAAGGAGCTCAAAAAGCCACTTAGTCTGTGTTTCCAGGACACAAGATTGACATAGGTTCTTTGCAACAACTAACATCTTTTTTTTGGTACCGGGAATCGAGCTCATTACCTTGGGGTTGCCATGCCAGTGTTTACGCCGCTGAGCTGTGTCCCCCACCCTAGCAGGTTTTTCACTCTCTTCCCATACAGCTTCCAGGCTGTTAGTAGACATGGAGAGCTTTCAACTTACTCTTTTTAGTCACTAGGTCTAAATCTTTCAGGTTGTGCCTGATTTTTAAAAAATCATTCATTGCTTATATTAAAGGGGCTATCACATGGAAGTATTTTGGTAAAATGCGATGACACCAAGTTAAAGACCTAATATCAAATTCAAGAGCATTTGTCAGGGCGGCAGAAAACAGCCGCGTACACCGTAGTGTCACCTCTGACTCTCCCAGTGAACACTGAGGGAGGGAAGGCAGGAAAGGAAAGGTAGGTTTTGCCCGTCTGTAGGAAAACGAACGCACCTCGAGACCGCAACGCTAAGGGAAATAAATGAGACACACAGGCTTAAGTACATATGGCTCCTCTTACATGAGAATCTCAACATATAAGTAATTCAATAAGCAAAATAAAAAATAGATACTAGGAAACGGGGAGATAGAACCTTTGCAAAGAGATGGAAGAAGGAGAGGGTGGGAAAGGGAAGTAAAAAAAATAAGAGGTGTTGTGAACCTGTAACCCACTCCCCATGATGAACACGATCATTACGTACTGCACGTACATACTGACAAAAATTAAAAAGTTAAAACCAAAAAGGTCCACTCAGAAATTACCCAAAAAGCCCATCAAGGTGTCAAAAAAAAAATCCAAGTTAGCTGTTTTAGGTTCATGTTATTTTATACTCACAAATAGCTGTCAAGTCAACTTGAGCATTTAAGTAAGAGGAATAAAAGCTCTGTTTTCCCAACTTCGACTGACTCATGAATTGTGGTGTGTTCTTTTGATTTCAAATAAAACAGTCCTGTTACCTTCATTGAAAATATCACATTCTGCTTAATCATCCTCCCTAACCCTCCTGAGTGTGCGCACATGCGCGCACACACACACACACACACACAGCCTAGAAGTGTTATTTATTTGTTTATTTATTTACCTATTTTTGAGACAGAGTCTCATTTAGGCTAAGTCTCTCAAGCTGGCTTCAAGCTCTCAATCCTGCCTTAGCCTCTCTAACACTGTGGTTACACACATGCACCATCGCACTGAGTAAAATTGAAATTCAGAAGATGAAGAAGCTGAGCATCATTCCTGTAGAAAACAGAAATCTAGCATTTGCCAAACAACAAGTGAGACCTTTTAACAATCACTTTGTGTTCTTTGATGTAAGCATTTCTTTGTACAATATATTGCAAGCAAATCATCTGCCTCATCAAAGTAGGTCATAGTGCCTTTGATGAAAGTTTACAAACTAGCAGGACTTTGGAGATTTTGGGGGGGTGTATCAGAAATCGAACTCAGGACCTTGCACTTGCCAGACAGGCGTTTGTGCCGCTGAGCTGTATACCTGGTCCTGGAGAAAATTTTTGAACAAAACTCAAAATATGTACAGAAGCCTCTAGATTTGGATTTTAGCCATGTGAATTTGTGACATTTGGAAAAATAAGTCTATTAAATTCTGGGCTTAGGCCTGGCCATCGTGATAACCTTTGGCAAAAACTAAGGACATTATTATAAATTAAAATCTCTTTCAGTTACTTACCAGAATTACTTAGGAGTTTAGGAAAATTCAACACATAACTATACGTACTCTACTTTTTATTTTAAAAGCCTGGTAAAAATGTATTTTGAAGAACTTTTGCTGTTATGTTACCGTTGAAGAATTCATCTAATGATAGTGTTTATTTCCATATCAGTCTTTTTTTTCAAGACACTTATGTTCCCAAGTGTACTTATTTTCTTACTCAGAAGATTTGGGATTCTTTGTGTGTCTAGATTCTTTCCGTCCTTCTCTTCTATTCTTTTTGCCTTGCCTCTCTCTCCTCTCCTGTTTCTAGTCCCCCCCCCCTCTCTCTCTCAGTCCCTCTCTCTTCTCCTTTCCTCCCGTTCGTCTCCTTCTCCTTCTTCTCTTCTTCTTCTTCCCCTGCTGCCCCCACACTCATCAGGCAAACTCCCTGAGTACCTAAATCAAAGGAGGTTCCTATTGATATCTTCCAGAATGTTAACTGCAGCAGCAGCCTTATCTTCTACGCACACAGACACTACACAAATGTTTGGTTTGCTGCGTATCATATTGTTAACAAGGTTCTTATAGGTTCAAGGAAAATAGATTGTAAGACATTACCAGGGGGACTTAACATTCTGAGAAAAAAAAAACAACTAAGAGATAATCCTGAAGAGTCTGAAATTTTAGAAGTACCCACCATGTAGACATAATCCTACAGGAAAAACTAGAGGGGGAGATTTTAGAAATGTTAAAAATAAGTGTAAAAGGCAAAGAAAGGAGTTTTGTCTTATTAAAAAAAATTCCTATCCAATAAATATCACCAGTCTTAGAAGATGGTGTATGCTGTTCACTGTCCTCATTTTGGACCTAACGATCCAGTCTTATCATCCCAAAGTGTTCAAACTATAGTGAAACTGAGTTTTCACTTGATTTGCTTATTTCAGTTAAATACTCCATCTGTCTTTCCACTTTGAAAACGCAGTTCATCTGTCAGCTGTGCAGGCATCTCCGTGAACTGCTGCCTGGAAAGGAAGATAATGAAGGGTCTTAATATGCTCCCTCGTGAGCAGCCCTCCGCTCTGCTTGGACTGACTTACCTGCGGCTTTGTTTGTGAAGAAGCAAAAAGGCCGACATTTACAGCTCTCCTGGCAAATGAGAGGAAAAAGAAGAGATGTTTGAATCTGCAAGCTTTTTACCAGCTGTGGGGAAAGGTTGCTCTGGGCACTCACCGTCTGTGTGAATCCAAGAGCAGTAGAGCTGTGCCTTCTCCTTGTGTCATGTCAAAGTGTAATACACCAAAGCCACACGATGGCTACCATGTATTACCAAGCTGAATGAAGGCATGAGGAAGAAATTATATACCCTTTTGTGAGAAATTGAGTCTTGAAAGACTAGTGCTTTGCTCAGATCTCATGAGTTAAATTACTTGAAAGCAGACATTGCAGTTACAGACCCTGCCATGTGGTGTTCTCACTGGATATCCTAAAACATTTAAGCCTGAAGGGTTTAGAATGTCTACAGAGGCCGTAATTTGGAGAGAACAACTTTATCTTTGTGGGAGAGACGCCACACAATATATTTCCTTGTTGGCTACCTTCTCTCTTCACTCAAAAGGAGTTTAACAAGCAGTTCTTGAGCAAATTGGATAGGGAAGTAAGTGATTTTATGGAGAATTACTGTGACTTATCACTCCAAGGCTCGCAACTTCCTCAGTCACGTGACACTCCAGGTTCACAGGGAATGGAATGCAAGTGGGGCCAGAATTAATCGAGTGCCGGTAACGTACAAGGATACGCCTGGATGCAGGACCTGAAGGAAGGTGCCCCAAAGTTCAGGTGTGGGCCTTTGTCACCACAGGAGAGAGGGAAATGGCCCAGGAGAATGCAGAAGAGGTTAGAGGGTCCCAGAGGGGATTTCTCTGAGATTCCGAGGACTACTTTAGAGTCTAGAGCAAGTCCTCTTATAGTAAAAGGACTACTTGGCCCTAAGTACTTGGAAGAGTGTCAGAACAGTAGACTTTTCAAAATGACAAGAACTTGGAGATTTTTAAAGCCATGCACGAGTTATCTCATCTCCACTTAGATTCCTCCAGAGGTCTCCCAGTTTCTTTAAATGGCCCCTGTGCGCTGGCCTTCCCACACGTACGGGGCCCAGGGCAGGGCTCCACCCAGGGCCCTCCCCAGGGTGGCGGCCCCCTGTTCTCTGCAGACACTCCTCATGCCCACCTCGAAAGGCCTCTGTCCTTCAAGCTGCCCCCGCCTCAGTGCTCTTCCTCACCACTCACTGAACTCACTACCATTGGTAATTATTTAGCTTAGGTGTTTGCTCTGGGTGTGTGAGCGTCATGATTCCACTACACAATGAGGGTATTGAAGTCAAAGACCACGTCTCTCTTGTTCTCCATTTTACCCTCAGGATTTATCACAATACTCAGCTTCTGATAAGAACTACACAAATATTTGTTTAACAAAATAATACAAATGAAGATTCAGAGGGCAAAACAGATAAAATAATTTCCACAGTTTCTTTCAAATCACTAAGAGCAGGACTGGCAGAGTGTTAAAGGGTTCCGAGAAAGCCTGCCCGTAAATGTAATCACAGTATTCTCAGGTCAGAGTCACAGATGTTAGTGCATGGCTTCTCTCATGTGAGAAACAGAAAATGTTATTATATACAATAAAGAGCAAAACCGAGGACAGAGAAGTAGGGTGTGGGGAGAAGTTCAAATACTTCCCCAGATTATCTACTCTGCTGTTTGAAAAATATTTTAATATATATGCTAATTTGTTTCATTTATACTACTAGTTTATCTTCATTTGTTGAAAAGAAATTTTTCTGTTATTGTCTGTTTCTTTTTGTATAGATCTTCTTGATCTATGCCTTGTACTTTATTTTGAAGGCAGTGATACCTAGTGTATTAACCATTCTTATTCTCTTATTATTTTGTTATGAAATTTTGTGGGAGTTTTTTTTGTAAAATTAAAGAAAGGACCTTCAGTCAGTACTCAGATTTTTGGAGAAATTATTCAAGAGAAGCTTAGTGGGTTACACTGCTGGAACCAGCTTTCCTGTGATTATCAGAAGCTGGGGCATACACTCAGCTACCCTTTTCCTTGCCCATGTCTGCCACCTCCCCCTCCCTCAAGCTTGGCCCCTGTCTCCCTTTACCCAGAGCCCTCCGCAAAGCTGACGGTTATGGTCCTCACTCTGATTTTTCTTCTTTTCTTACTGCTAGCTCCTGTTCTTCCCTGCCCTCTGCAAGGTCCTCCTCTGCACCAAGACAACTGTTAACAACCACACCACAGCTTCTACCCTCCGCTGCTCATTGAGCAGAGGCAGGGACGGAGAAGCAAAATGGAGGGAAGGCGTGAGGTAGTTACACAAAGCTCTCACTGTCAGCCTAGCTTGCAGCCAGCCACTTAGTGGATATTATTGTGACTCTGCCTGTGTAAGAAAGAGAGAGATACCTTATTTATTTACTTTTTGTTACTGTTTTAAAGGAAATCTTAATCCTGGTTTTGTAACTCCCCAGAGAATCTTTAATAGCACATTAGAGTGTTACAAAATTCTAAAGTACCAAGAAACGAAATCACTCAAACTAATAAACATGTCACTCAATACTGTGTGGGGCCTAGGGAAGGGTAATATCATGAAATCAAGCAATGATCACCTTTTAAAACTCCCAAAAGGACCGTCATCACAGGCTAAGTAATTTGTTGGTGGTGTTTAGTTTAATTTTGTTTTGTTTTTGTAATCTCGCCACTCCTCCATAATCGCCCCGTTCATGTTCCTAAATGCTTTTGTAGGGAATATCACCACGAATAGCAGACTTTTACTGAATACCTACTATGTGCTGAGCACTTTATGTTGTCTGTCATCCTTACAACAACCTTAATTGGTAGATATGGTTATCAGTATTTAAATGAGAAAATTAGTGTTTAGAAAAATTAAGTAAATGGCTCACGACTCACGTAGGGAGTTATGGTTTCCATTTAGCTGTCCCCCCAAAAGTCTCGTGTACTCAGAGGTGGGGCTTTTGGGGGGGATTAGGTCCTGGGGTGTGACACCCACCAGCAGGTTGGGCTACTCAGTGTATAGCTAAGAGTGACGTTGGGAGGCAAAGCCTAGTTAGGGGAGGAGAGGCACTGGCTGGCCTAAAAGGCTTATCTCCCTCCTGCCTAAGCCCTCCCCCTGCTTTCCCACCACCATGCCACGAGCTGGTTCTCCTCCACCAGGCCCATTCTGCCATGTCTGTGCATCAGAGCCAGCGGGCTATGGACTGAAACCTCTGCAAACTGACAACTGAAATAAACCTGTCCTTCTTAGAGTCACAGATGTCAGGCGTGGTATCCCAGAGATGAGACAATATCTATGACAGGAGTGAAGACTGCTGGGTACCCACACCTGTGCCTGACATCAGTGCTGTGCCCTGCAGAAGCTGACAGTGGGTTATCCATCTTTGTCCAAACACCTGACACCCACCGGCCCAAATATAACATCTAAGGAGCTTGTGTTTGTTGTGTGGAGCCTGCTTCAAAGTAATTGTCTTGATCTCTTCACTTCTCTTCCACCAAATTTGCCACCTCTGAGTTTACTTGATATAAAAATTCTAGAAATGACAGTGTTTTGTACTATATTGTGTTAATTATAAACATAATAGTGTCATGACAGTTTGAACTTGAGCCATTGGATTTAGAGTGTGTATCTAGATGTGACATCAGGACCAGCAACCTAATGTTTTTAAAGAGCACATGGTGTGTTCTTATCTTATGTCTCCCCAGCTCTCTGCATGTCTACGGTTCTCATTTCATGCTTTCTACCCATAAACTGAATGAAAATATGGGGTCACTGTTCGCTCAGAAAGCTTTAGGGAACACGTGGCTATGGAATGCACTTGTTCAATATAAACAGGGACAGAAACTCAATAAGTACATCTCATTTATGTTTATGTTTCTAAAGTTTTACTGTAAGCAACAGTGAAAAGAAGCTGCCAAGGACCGTAAAGCCACCTTTGACACGGCGCTGGTGTCTCGGTGCTCTCGTGAAGAGGTCAGCCCCATCACAGGTGGCTATTCACACTCAGAAGAGCACAACAAACCCCATGCCCTTGCAGAACTTAGGAAATACGTTACTAGGTAAGCTTCAAGAATTACAATGTTAAAGACTAAGTAGTAACATTTGATAATGCTTCTGACCAATTATTTAAAAAGTAGAAGTTAAAATTTTATCTATGCTACATGTCAGAAGAATATTTTTTGCAATATGAACAATTTTCCCAGTATTTCTGTCCCCACCTTGATCCTTCCCCCCACTCAGACACCAGATTAGATTTTCTTCATCTCAGAAAGAAGCTAGGAAAGCAAAAGGAAGAGATCTTTTCATGTTTCATAGTGGTTTTGTGATTGTTGTGGTTGGGCTGTTGTTAACAGAACCAAAAGGACCCAGACTGGAACAAGATCAGAAATAGAGAGTTAGAGAGGCAAGAGGGTGATGGATGGGCGATAGATGGGCAGGCACCAGAGAGAGGAGTATCTGCTCTACCCCACGGCCAAGTCCTGGGAAGAGGCAACACCTCCGAGAAGAAGTGGGAGTCTCGGCTGGGTTCCTCAACCCTGCATGGTGTGAAAGTTGAACGCTACTCCACACCACCATCGCCATCTCTACTCCCCAAAATGGCCCAGCGGAAGCCCGCAGCCAGATAGATTCACGTTATTCAACATCAGGGATGGCTGTCCAGGGGCTGGGACAGAACACTGCTCAAGGAACAAGCAGGATGAAGGACATCTTGGCCGATGCGTCTGTGGCTAGATGACTTTGAAGATTTGGTGCACCGAGCAAGAGGGAGAGGCATACTGCGCTGATTGCCGTGATGCTTGAACCATTTTTGGAAGTAGAGATGGCGATGGTGGTGTGGAGTAGCGTTCAACTTTCACACCATGCAGGGTTGAGGAACCCAGCCGAGACTCCCACTTCTTCTCGGAGGTGTTGCCTCTTCCCAGGACTTGGCCGTGGAGTAGAGCACATACTCCTCTCTCTGGCACTTGCCCAGAAGGGCAGGGTTTGAAAGAAAAATCAGTATACTGAGTCAGAAGAAGTCAAGAAAGATAGGCTGCCTGCTCTTCTGTGAGTAAGAACTCAATTTCACATCTTCTCACCTGTGGTTAACACAACAGGTGACATCTGTGAGATGACAGTGAAAAATAACAAAAACATGTCTTGATTTTTCTAACCCTCTACTTCCTTAAAGGGGACATAATAAAAATGTCTAGAACCCAGAACTGGCATGTATATGAAAAAATCATAGGTCTGGGGATATAGTGGTTTAAGTGCCTACCTGCAAGTGCAAGGTCCTGGGTTTGATTTCCAGTGGGAAGGAAGGAAGGAAGGAAGGAAGGAAGGAAGGAAGGAAGGAAGGAAGGAAGGAAAGAAAGAAAGAAAGAAAGAAAGAAAGAAAGAAAGAAAGAAAGAAAGAAAACTTTGTTAGGATTATTGGGTTTTAATTTTTATTTTATTTTTGGTGGCAGTGGCGATCAAACTGAAGGTCTTACACATGGTAGGCAAGTGCTGTACCACTGAGCTGCATCCTCAGCCCAATGGAAAGTTTTGTTGTTTCTTTTGTTATAATAAATAAAGATGAAAATAAGAGAAAGAAGAGAAGAGAAAGGAAGAAAAAGGGAAATATGAAAGCAACCTTTAAGTAATATTGTTTATGGATAAAAAAACTGTGGCATTTTTACATAATGGAATATTATTCAGCTATAAAGAAAGACAAACTTGAGGCTTTTATAGGCAAATGGTCACAATTAGAAACCATACTCATAAATGAAATAAATCAGATGTGCATGTGCAAACCGTGTATTGTATCATAAATGTAAGAACCTGGAAGTGGGAATATAAATTAGGAGGTATGAAAGGAAACTGCTCAAATGTAAAAAGCAACTGGGATTAGGGGAAAGAGCAAAGAAAGAAAGGGATAGCTATGTATGTATGTATATGCAGGATGGCTAGAATGGTTGTACTATTGTCTCATGACACTTTATTGTAAGGAACAGTCAATGATTAGTTGTTTGATCAATTTTGTATATCTATATGCGTTATCCTGAACATACACTTTGAAGTTACCAATATGTAATGCAACAGCCATTGTTAATTCCCTGTCACCTTATCTGTAATTCAGTTTTTGTACTGTTCTTGGGCTACTTTGTGTCTGTTTGCTAAAGTTTTTGTTCTTTTACTTTTAAAATAAAAAAAAAAAAAATAAGTAATATTGTCTACCTAGAAAAGAAGTCAATAGTAAAAGACAAAATTGGAAATGGAGATGGGAGAAATTTTAGAGAGACTTAAATTTTACACTAAGAATTTGGACTATATCCTGTGACCAATGAAAGATCATAACATTTGTAAACATGAGAGTCACATGGTCAAATTCATGTTTAAAAGCAATACTCTGCTAGTTTAGGGGTAGGATTCCTAAGAACAGAGTCTGAGAAATCAATTCCAAGGCTCCAGCAATAATCCAGAAATAAAATCATTGGGGGAACTCAGGCACTGGTCGCTGGGATGGAGAAGTAGATGTGAATGAAACAGCTTTTGAAGATGAGGCAATCTAGTGTATAATTGGTTCTGTGGGGGAAAAGATCACACTGAGAATGAGCCTGAGATATGAAATCTTCAACCTCATCTGAAGGGGCTGAGTCATCATTAAGAGAAGCTGGCTCGGGTGCCCAACTTTGAACGGGGACAGAACTGAAGCCTGCTAACAGAGGCTGACCACTCAGAGGCCATGAAGTTAGCAACTTCAGAGCACGTACCTGGTCTCTGACTCCAATCACCCCACTATCTAACATCTGATGGGAAAAGCCTCCAACCAGAGCAAAAACAACGTGCTGGGACTCAGATGTCCTCACCAGAACACCCTCTCTACTGGGAAAGGAATTACTGAGTCAAGAGCTTCTGACTCTGTTTTCTTGTGATTCATCTTCTTGCAACACATTCTGGCCCCATGCAATGTTTCTCTCCCCACAAATGACCACAGAGATCTTGGTTTGCCCCACACCAGGCAGAGATGAGGCCAGTGTGTTTAAACTGGAGTTTCCTTGAGGATTACATAAAGTAAATACATCTGGAGAGCAGCATGGGGCCCAGCAATCTGTAAGATACAGCTCACTCTCAGAAGATCAAGGCCCATATCATCTGTGGGCCCCAAGAAAAAAATGAGAACTCCCTACATCTTCCATCTTGGTCCCAAATTCTTCTCACTTCACAGAAGCCATTTCAGGGGAATAATTTTTATTTTGGATTTGGTTTATGCTTGTCATTTGTGTCTAGGAATTTTTTTCTAAAAGTTACATTCTTTGTATTATATCTTTAAAATTTTAAATTGGGCATGGTAGCACATGGCTGTAATTCAGCACTCTGGCTGCTGAAGCGGAAGGATTATAAGTTTGAGACCAGCAACTTAGTGAGACTCTGACTTAAAAAAAAAAGGTGTCTGGAGATATAGCTCAGTAGCACAGTATAAAAGCCCTGGTTTTGTTTTTGTTTTTTTTTTTAAAATAGTTATTAGTTTAAAAAGTCCTTAGTACTAGTTTTAAAAATTTAGAGGAAGATGGCCTTAAAATCTGGGTATGGTAGTGTATGCCTGTAAACACGGTCCTCTCGGAGACTAAGGCAAGAGGATTGTAAATTTGAGCCCAGCCTGGGAAACTTAGCAATTTAATACAGCTCTGCATTTAATCCCTAGTACTATAAAAGTTTTTTTAAAAAACTGATTTTTTTCCTTAAAGAAAATTTATGAATTAGGGAAACTTTCAAATTACTCATATGTTTTAAAACACCTTCAGAACACAATATTTTTCTATATTCCTTTCTAGTTATTATATATGTATTTTATAGTTTTCATCATACTGTACATTATATAGACATATTTTGTGTTTTTAGTTGCACTGTCAGGGCTGCTTCAGTGTAATTAATTCAAAACATTCACCTTTTAGGGTCATTTTGACTTTGAGAAAGAACTGGAAGTGTCATGTTGCCACACCCAGTGAATAGGGTGGGTAGGGACACGCTGTAATGTTCGTACCAGCCTGCCCCCCCTCTGGACGGCACTGGGCTGCGTTCACTGTATGTGTGATTGTACTGTATGCAAATACTCATGAAAAACAGCTTTAATACTGCTTCAGAAAGTGGCAAGAACCATGAGATGAATGTGTGAAAGGGGGGTTACTTTGAAAAGGACTTGTGGCAATGTGTTTTTTACTTCAATTGATTTTTAAAATTAGGGCTGGGCATGTAGCTCAGTCGCACAGAATCTGCACAGCACCTGCACAACACTGTGGCAAGCACCAGGACCTGAGTTTGATTCCTGGTACCAATACAAATTAATTAATTAATTAAATTTAATTAAACATTCACCATATATTTTGATCATCCCTTGTGTCATTATATCAGTCTTTTCACACTAATTTTCATAGTCTTCATTTTATCTTTTTTGATGATTCAAAATTATATTACCATTTCTATGTTTGTACCTGTTAGATCGCTTCTATTTTAAAGCTATCTTTTAAATTTATGTTTTCTGCTTATATAAACATACTCATTTTAGAAATTTTAAAGAAAAGGAAAACAAAAATCATATCTATCTGAAAGTGTGATATACAAGTGTACAGATTTAATTTGATTTGACTTCCATTTACTTTGGCTGCACAGACTGTGATGGTTTGTATGTGTTCTGTTCCCCAAGGGTTCATGTGCTTGGTTCCCAATGTGGAGAGAGTGAGGGGCAGAGGAGCTTTAGGAGGTGGTGCATGGAAGGCAATCAGGCCAAGGCCACCTTCTCTCAGCAAGCATGAATGCTAGTTGTAATGGTTGATTGATTGTGTCAATTTAAGAAGTTTAATTAAGGGAAACTTAACCAAATCTGCTCAGCAATTCTACACCCTAGGGTAAAGAAGACCCAACCTAGGGCAGCATCCCGCCTGGCTGGTGTAAAGGGGAAATGAGGAAGGATGGATATGCTTCTGTTCTTTGGAGGAGCTCCACCTTGCCTTTAGCGTCCATCATACTCTTCAGCCTTCTAGCACAGACTCTGATTTCCAGGGCAGATCCTTCAGCCTTCTAGTGTAGGCTCTTCAACCTTGCATGGGATGCTGCAGTGAGCTCCACAGCTTGGGCTAGATCCTTTGGTCTCCAGTGCGCAAACAACCTCTGAACTCTTCCACATCGAATTCTGGGTGACCACTGTAAGCCAATCTTCTCATTTCTTATACATTTGTACATCTTGTGTTATAGCTGTTTCTCGAGTAAAACAGCGCGTGATACACTGGTCTTACAGAGTAAGTTAGTTTTTGCTAGACCCACATTTTTTAAAGGGCAACAAAGCCGCACACATGCTCTCTTCTAAGAGTACCCTTTTCCCTTTCTGCTTCTCTGCCATGTCGTGACCCAGCTGAGGTGGCCCTCACTGGAGTCAGAACAGATGAGGTTACCTGTTCAGTTTCCAGAACTGTGGGATAAAGAAACCCCTCTTTGGAAAGTACCCAGCCTCAGGCTTTTTGTTATTGAAACCTAGGGTGGACTAATACAGTTGCTTACAGGAAAAGTATTCTAAGGCTGCTGTTGGTCATCACATCCCCTTGAGCAGCTGGCTCAGCCCAAAGCTCCTCACTCCTGTTTGAAGCAGATCCAAATCCATTACCAGTCAGTGGTTTGAAGCAGATCCAAATCTCACCAGCAGCTGTTCTGAAGCACCCTTGCTTCTCCAAGTCCTGTCTTGTTTCCCCCCTTTTCTTCCTTTGGAAGAAAGAGGTCCCTCTAGAGACTGGCAGACCTCTGCAGCAGTCTCCCAAACTGGCTGCACTGAGAATGTGCCTTAGTGCCATCTTCAGCACCCACAACACAAAGCGGAGGTGGGCTGCTTCTTTAGCAGCAAAGCTTCCAGAAGTACAGAGAGAAGACTATGAACAAACCTTTTTATGTTATTTTTTGCCTTGCTGAGTGTCTTATAATTGCTTTACTCAGCAATCTGGGGAAGTATGTAAGCAGTCATCAGTTCCACAGATGTGGGAATTAAGGTTCAGGAAGGTTAAATGACTTGCCTTAAATAGTCACAAAATTGTATCATTGGAGAGTTAAAGGAGAACTCTCATCTCTATTAAAATCAGGCTCTTCCCGGGATAGAGATAAATGAGGCAGTAATAAGCGAAGCACATGTGTTGACCTAATAAAGAAGTAGAGGCAGAGCAGGTATGGAAGGAAGTGAAAAGTCACAGAGAGCAACGGGAAGGCAAAGGTGGTAGGAAAAATAATTTTGCAGTTCTAGTACTTGGCAATGCTTCTTGTTGTGTTTATGTTTGTGGCAGAACATAGTGGTTCCTGATTTGATCTATGTGTGCCAAGGGGCTAACCTCCCCTTGCGAGGGCTGGAGGCTTCCCTCCAAAGCACCCTTTCAAGGATCCCCTTTCGGGGGCACCTTTGGAGACACAGGATCTGATCCTCGCATGCAGAGTGGGTTCCCCAGGCCATCTGTCCTCTTCTGCTTATCCTGGTGCTTGGGTCTTACTCCAACTCCTGGACAGCTACTTGCCTTCCACAAGCAGTCATGCAGCCACTGTCAAGCGGGCTTACGAAGAGGGAGCAGGTTGGGAAGTCACACTTCATTGTCTCACCCCACTGTTCCCTGTAGTATCGTTAACACAAGGTCGTGGGGTAACATTCTCTAGTCAGAGTTGAGGTTGATTGGAGAAGACATCTCTGCAGAGATCTGTGTAGCACCTACATCTCTGGTTGCTTGCAGGGAAATGGGTCTGGAGAAGGGGGTAGAGAGGAAGTTTCCTCATACTGTGCAGTACTTTTTACAAACTGTACTCATTGTGCTTACTGCCCACTCAAAAATAAAAACTAATAAAACCATCGGGGCTCTCTACAATTGTTTCCAAGAGTCCAAATACAGGAAATCTGTAGCAGAGTTGCGCTCATGATCATACCCCATATTCTGGCCTGGCTTATCTTGTCCTGGGACCATCCTTCTGTTCCTTCTCTCTGTCTTAGGAAGAGTAACATTTCAATTCTCCATGGTAGTCACCGTTCATGTAAAGAAAATTGTGTCCTCATCACAATGCCAGGTCTCAACCTTGACTCCGTCTGAACCATCAGAACTGTCCATAGGATACAGTAAGTGACAGGAGAATGCTTTTCAGTGTCTGAACTCTTCCACCTAGAGTAAGTTACAGAGCTCTTATCTAGAACAACAGGAACATGGGGTGACCTTTGGGGATTGAATTCCCAACACTGTCACGGACAAGTGGAGATGTGAGGAGTCATTCTCTTTGCGAACATGTGACAGGTATCCTGTGGGTAAAGTGCGCACAAACACACACCCATATAGACGCCCATTTATACACATTGCAGGAAGACAAGTAATTTTCAAAGAACGTCCTACCTACCTGAAATATATTAAATAAAAAAATCTTCCTAAAAGTTCTTATACTCTGCAAAGACTTATCCTGAATTAAACCTTGAAAGGAGACTCTTCCATTTTTATCCAATGGCATAATCATTTTTCTTCTTTTTTTTTCAATCTCTAGCTTCTGTACTGTGGCTCTAGGGTTCACTGGTGACAAAGACCCTGCCCACACAAATCTGCTTGAATAGGATGTGCATTTACCCCTGGTCTTTACCCTTCACTGAACCAAAACATTGGTAGACATTTTAAATTCACATGTTTATACTTAGGTCTACTTACATTTTTTCCCCACTTGAATTTTTAGGCAGGACTTTATCATACCAATTGTCTTCGTATGAGGAATGGAGTCTATAAAACATTTACTTACCACCTCCCTTCTCATCAGCAGAGGGAAGCTACAGCAATGACAACTGTGGATTTGTTCATTTGTTCTTAGTTTTCTTTTTCCATTTCTTTATGATATGTAATGTAAGCTAGCCTACTATAGAAAATAAATATAACTAAATATTTGAGATGAAAATGGTCCAGAGGTTGGAATTCCTTAATATATCTACCTTTTTTCTATGCCATTTTCAAATAAAATTAGAACTCCGTTGCATACCTGAATGCCTTTCACAGCACTTGCTTTTATTTTAACTCTGATTAAATTCATATTCCATTAAATATTTTTAATGGAAAATTCAGGACTTTTTACAGCGTGCACAAAGTCGTGTGACCATCACTACTAACTAATTTCATTGTCCAAAAAGAAGCTGTACCCTCATTCTCAGCCATTCCCTGGCTCCTACCCCCAGTGCCTACAACAGCCCAGTGACTTCTCTGTCAGCTTGCCTATTTTGAGCATATTATATAAGTGGAATCATAAAATATATGGCCTTTTACAATTGATTTTCTTTTACTTGCCATAATTTTTTCAAGCCATCATCATATTATACCATTTATCAGTACTTCATTCCTTTTCAGGGCTAAATAACTTTCCAGTATATGGATAATATCACCGTTGTTTGCCCATTCATCAGTTGATGAACATCTGTGTTTGAAATTTCTGGCTCTTATGAACAATGCCATTATGAATATTTGTGTACAACTTTCCATGTGGACATAGTTTTTGTTTCTGTTGCATATTTGCTTATGAATAGAGTTACTGGTTGATAATCTATATGTTTGCATATTTAAGTAATTGTCAACTTGGCTGTTAATGCACTTGCACTATTTTAAAGTCCCATTGACAGTGTAGAGGATTCCAGTCTCTCCACATCCACTAATGCTTTTCTTCTTCATTGTAGTCAGCAAACAGCAAGTGTGAAGTGATTCTTATGGTGGGTTTCATTCCCATTTTCCTGAAGGAATAATAGTGAGCACGTTCCCATCGAATTCACATTTGTATCCCTTCTTTGCAGAAATATTATCCATGTGCTATATTTTAAAATTGGAATGTTGACCTTCCCATGATTGAATTGTCTGAGTTCCTTGTATATCTTGATCCTTAGGCTCATATGATTTACAGATATTTTCCCCTATTTGGTTATGCTGTATTTTAAATTTCTTTGTCATTTAAACATCCAAATATTTGTATTTAATTCAGTTCAGTTTGCCTACTTTTTGAAAGTTGTTTATGCTTTTCATACTGTATCTTGAGAAAATGTTGCCTAATTAAATATCCCAAAGTTTGTTATCTATGCTTTCTACTAAAAGTTCTATAGTTTTACCTTATTAGTCCACTTTTAGTTTCTATAGACAGTATGGAGATGAGATCCAACTTCATTCTTTTACATGTGAATTTCTAGTTGTCTCAGTGCCATTTATTGAAAATCCTTTGCATTCTGCACTGAATTATCTTGACACTCTAGTGAATAATTAGTTGACCCTAGATATAAGAATTTACATCAGAATCATCAGTTCTATTCCACTGATCTATCCTTATGTTAACACCTGCAGTTTTACCTGGAAAAAGAAAGAGGTGGGAATTTGATGGTGATTGCATTTATTCAGTAGATCAATTTGGGTATTACTGTCATAAAAATATTAGGATTTTCTGACCCAAGAACACAAGATGTCTTTCCATTTAATTAATTCTTTAATTTCTTTCAGTGATGTTTTATATTTTCCAGTATATCATTCTTGACGTTGATCTTTAGTTTTTTTCCCTTGCGAAGGCCTTGTCTAGTTTTGGCATAAGGGTAATTAGTATCATTCTCATATAAGAAGCTGGGAAATATTTTTTCCTCTAGTTTTTAAACTTTGTTCCTACTTCTCTTTGTTTGATACTATTCTAAATGAAATCAACTTCTTAATTTTATTTTTAGATTGTTTATTGGTAGTCTATGTTCTTTCTGGTATTGTTTATTAATATTTGTTTTGTTTGCTCGTCTGTTCATTTAGTGGATTATTTTCCAGTACAAGTTTATTTGCCAAAAGAGGTAGCTTTATTTCTTCATTTCCAATGTGGGTTCTTTTTTCCTTTCATTTTATCTCTCTTTTCCTTGCTTGATTTCCCTGGCTAAAAGCTCAAGTACATTGTTGAATGAAAAGCGGCAAGAACAGATATCCTTATCTTCTTTCTGATCATAGGAGGAAACTGTCAGTCTTTTACCATTAAGCATGATGTTAGGTATAGGTTTCTGAAGATGTCTTTGTATTAGTTTGAGTATGTTCCCATACATTCTTTGGTTTTTTTAGTGTTTTAATTATTAATTAATTAATTATGTTAGATTTCTGTCAAATGTTTTTGTGCAGCTGTGATGTGTGGCTTTTTATTCTATTAACATGGTGTATTACATCAATTACACTTCATATGTTGTGCCAAATTTCATTCTTGGGGTAAAACTACTTGGTCACAATGTATCATTTTACTTTTTAAGGTGAAAAAAAGAAGAATCAAGATACAACATGTACAGGTACAAATTCCATATGCTATCATTATGTATATCATTATGTATATGTAAATATGTACTAATAAAATTAACTTTTTAAAAAATGTTTTTCGGTGTTTTGTGGAGGATTTTTTCATCTATCTATCTATAAATAAACCTTGATCTTTAGGGTTTTTTCCCCTGGGGGGACTTGTCTAGTTTTGGTATAAGGGCAAATCCACTCAAATAGAATCAGTGGGAAGTATTTCCTCCTCTATTTTTTTTCAAAGAGTTTGTGAGGGATTTGTATTAATTCTAATTTAAATACATCAAAAACCTCACCAGTGAAGCCATCTGGATCTGAGATTTTCTTCATAGGAAATTTCTTTGTTACTCATTTAATCTCTTTCACTGTTACAAGTGTATTTAGATTTTCTATACCCTCTTAGGTCAGCTTTGGTAGTTTGTGTTTCTGTGAATTTGTCAATTTCATCTCGTTGTCTAATCCGTTGACACAGTAGTGTTCTCACATTACCTTTACATGTGTAAAGTTGGTAGTAAATGTCCCTATTCTACTGCTGACTTTTATAATTTGCGTTTTCCTCTTTTTTATTCATAAGTTCTTGATCTTTAACAAATGCAGAGCTATTTGTTCTTCCTAGAGCTCCCCCTTACTTTAATTCCTCTTCTGACTGAGAGGAATCCTTGTGGAAGAAATTGAAGTGATTTGTTATTGGCCTGTAAAGTGAGTTTTTCCTGCTCCTTTTAGAACTTCTGCTAAGTGATGACTTTTAATCTTTTCTAATAGGAAGGACAAAGACAAAAATGAGAATTCAAGCAACAAAGGCGCTTCATGTAGAAATGCTTTTCATGATGATTTGCAAAACAAACTATGCATAATGCCATATCTACAAATTTGATGTCTTACTTATTTTGAATCATCATTAATAGATTTTAAATTAGTTATTTATTAAAATTTTAATAATCATTAAATTTTAAGAATTAATTACTGGCCACATAGCTATGCAAGGGAGGGAAACATAGGATAAAAATCATTTCTAGAGGGGAAGAGAATGATTAAGGATTGGGACTAGGTTTTTGTTGGGTAGGTAAAGATTTATTTCTTTTTTAAAAGGACAGGAAGACAAATTTGAACATACGTGCCTTTTATGTTAACACAAGTAAAATTCAAATATGAGTATCTAATTTTGAAAAGCATATCATAAGAGGGAATAGTTACATAAAAAGAATGCTGAAAGTGCTCTGTAAAAATAATGTTGAGCAAAAGAAATGAACAGACAAATCACAAGAGGAAAGAAAGAGGGACTTATTCCCACAGCTTCAGGAACTTCTTTGACTAAACAAAAGCTACCTTAACCAACACACTCACTCCCTTTCCCCAGGCAAGTTTTAACCAATGATGGCCAGGGTGGGTTATAAATTCAAATGTCTAAACTTGAACTCAGAACAATTCTATGGAGCTATTCCAAAGTTCCCTCTATTTAGTTGTGATGGTTGATACATTGTGTCAACTTGAGGAGTCTATAGGCTTGGCTAAGTGACTCAGCAGTTCTGCATCCTGGGGTGAAAATGACATGCCCTTAGCTCTGGGATGTTGTTCATTGTGCCAATTTGAGAAGTTTACAAGATTAAGTAAGTGACTGAGCAGGGAGCCAGGGTCCTTACTTTGTATTCATCCCGAGCCTGTGCAAGGGAAGAGCGTGGAGATTATGTGAGTGCTACATGCCGCCTGGGTGAGGGCAGCCTGCTTACAATAGAAGGGAGGAAAAGAGGCTTGTCTCCACCACCCCTTTTTGCTCTTGCTCCTTTTTCTGTCTTGTGCTGCCTTGAAGCGTTGCCCCTGTGCCCTGCCACCATGCCTTGGGGCCAGCTGATTATAGACTGAAACCTCCACAAACTAAGCTAAATAGACCTTTTCTTCCTTAATCTTGCACACTGGATATTTTGTCTCAGCAATGAGAGAAAAGTAACCAAGACACTAGTGTAGCCAGGACACTTGTTTAACCTGCCCCTCAGCCCAAATTTTCTCCCCTCCAATACTGTTTTCTTCCCTTCCAACAAAGATTCTGATCACAAGAACTTTCCTGTTTACATATCTCCGTCTCATAATCTTTTTTCCTGGAGAATTCTACATACAACACATACATATGCACACCAATATGAGGGCTCACTAATAACAAAAACAACCCAAGTTAAAATAGAAAACCGCTGTGAAGAGAGTAAGATGGTAGACACTGGTGTGGCAGAGTGTGCTAATTTTCTATGCACAGCACGTCCCTCCTGCTTACTTGCTAAGTTAGTCAGCTTTCCTGTTGCAGGAACCCAACACCTGACATCTACAATTTAAAGGAGAAAAGGTTTAATTTGTTGTGGTTTCAGGACCTTCTAGGTATGATTGGCAAATTACAAAGCAGAAACCTCATGGCAGATGCATGGTACAGCAAAGCTGCTTACTGCCTGGCTCTCCAGAAGCAGAGAAGGCGAAGAGTGCCAGAGAGGAACGGTAAAGCACCACGTAGAGACCGTGGTTCCACAACCTACTCAAACACACCCCAGACTGCGCTTTACTGACCTGCTCCATGTTTCTTAATCCAATTAAATTGACTATCAGAATGAAAGATCACACATCCTCACAGATTCCTGACTTTGGAGCAGCAACGTACTCTACCAGAAGGCAATATTTTCCGGCCTTCTCATATTTATGTGTAATCCCATGGGCAAAATATAACTACTGGGTTGTCGAAGTGTTGCTGAACCTCCTAATGGCATCCTGTAAGAAAATAAGCTCAATTGCTAGAAATTCCACTCTCGGTGTCCATGTCCCTCTTTCCTTCTGCCTGGAACAGGAATGCAGTAGCTATGTCTCCGGCAATCACGCTGTGCAAACCATAGTGGAACATGCAGATGAGCCAGAAGTCTAACTACCTCGTGGGGTCCTATATCATCCTATGTTTCTACCTCCAGACTCCACAAAATAGGAGGCTTTTTGTGTCTTGTTTGTGGAATTTTGTTAAATCTAGGTATTTGAGCCTCTGTTTAAATTTTTATTATAAACTGCCAACCCTAATTATAATTTAAGCAGATGGATAATTTTATGCTCTGCTGGTAAATTAGAAAGTGAAAAAGTACTCTGGAAAATTATCAAGTATTTGGCTTGTGATGTGTTTATGGAGCAATTCTACTTCAAGGAATAAATTCTAAGAATATTAAACAAGTGTGTGTGTGTATGTTCCTAAGAACAAAGGCATTTGCATCAGGAGAAAAATAAAAGTTAACTAAATATGCAACATTATAGACTAGATAAGCACTATGATATAACTATTAATTGGAAATATTAGTGAAATTAAGAATACTTTTATTTTTAAAACATTTTTCCTTTGGAAGTGCTGAGGATCAAAGCCAGGGCATCACACATGCCAGGCAAGCACTCTACTCCCTGAGTTACAACCCCAGCACACAGTGTAGAAGTTTACAGAATTAATGTAATATTCTCTCTCTCTCTGTTTTTTTTTTTTTTTTTTTTTTTTTTGGCTTTTTGAGACAGGGTTTCGCTATGCAGTTCAGGCTGGCTTTGAGCTCACTTTGTATCCCAGGCTGGTCTCAAACTCGCAGTGATCCTCCTGCCTCAGCCCCCCAAGTGCAGGGATTACAGGCATGCACCACCACGCGCAGCTTGTAATATTCTCTTTTTCTACTCTAGCCCACACCCCTAACCACTGCCAGTCCAGGGCATAGTTTTCCATAATTTTTCCTTCCTCTGTATTTCTATAACATATTTTAACCTAAAGATATGCCTGGACACATCTGAGAATTTGTGAAAAATGTATTATAATACATATGCAAAAGAAAAATTATCAATACCATGGAAAAAGGTTCCTATTACAATAGCAAGTTTTGTAAGTAATATAAAATTTGATACAGTAATATTTTAAATACACTTCATAAAATGTTCCTTTAAAAGATAGAAGTGCAATATATGATCAACAAATATGTAAATAAATGAATAGTAAATTCTAATTGCCAATATTAATTAATAAATTTATTATCAGTAATTAATAACATTTTCTGCTAGAATTAAAAGAGCTTTCACCACAATCTTCATAAAACTGAAAGTAAAAACCATCCCACTACATTTTAGGGGAAATTTTGGAGGCTGAGAGCACATATTTCAACCACCTGCTTTCAAGTTCCATCCAATATGACCCAGAAAATTTTAAAATATGCAAAACCCTAAACGAGCACTGGAAGCTAGGGAAGGAAACCATACAAATACCAGAAACTTCAAAGAATTTCTTTTAAATCCTTTGCAGTTGGGACAAGATTAAAGATGAAAATCCAGGGCCAATTTGCCAACCACTAAAAGAGCAGCTTGACCTGGAGTGAGGAGGCCACGGAGCCCACAGCAGGCCCTATCAGTAATTCTTTTGGCTCTAGAAATGGTGAGAATTTGAGAATAGCTCAAATGACAAGCTGCAGCAAATATTTCAAGCTGAAACCTGTGCATGGCAGAAATTGTGTTATTGGATGATTTCCCAAAGGTTTGGAGAATTTCACAGGCTCTGTGGGTCTGGGCTTGATGGCAAGGCCTAAGTGGTTGCCACAAGAAACAAGCTGTCAGGGCAGCTGCAGGATTCGAAGATGCAGCGGACACCAGAGCAGAGACCTTGGCCTGGAGCTGGGTCAGGCCAGCTGTGTCACACACCAGCAATGAGCTCAGAAACGCTAAAAAATCTGTCAGACAGCAGAGCGCTTTCCCCAAACACACACACACAGACACACCCACACACACGCACACACACACACTTTTAAGCAGAGCATGGTGCTGCACACCTGTAATCCCAGCACTCTGGGAGGTTGAAGTGAGAGCATTGCGTGTTCAAGCCCAGCATGGGTAACCTAGCAACTTAGTCAGACCGGTCTCCAAATAAAATACAAAGAAGGGTTGGGAATGTAGCTCAGTACAAAGGCCCTAGATTCAATTCTAGTACCTTCGCCACCAAAACCAAAAGTTAAATAACTGTACTTGTAAAAAAAATTGACTCTCCTTTGTATAATTAACTAACATCCTTGTGGCAAGCCTGAGTCATCTGCAGGAAGATGAACGCACCTCAGGACCATGCCGTTAAGTAAAACAGAACAGGCACACCAGCTCTCTCATATGAGAAAGCCGAACATTCAACTGAAAAGAAAACACGAGGTGCCAGGAAACAGGGAGGTCACACTTTTGCAAAACAGAAGGGGCCCAGAAGAGGGAAGAGAGAGGGAAGGGAGGCAAAGGAGAGGAAAAAGAATTCCGAGGAGTTCTGTACAGGCACCAACTTCCCCAGGAGGAGGGTGGTCAGCATGCACTGCCAACATGGACTGATAAAAAAATAAAAACTGGAAAGGTGTATAAAAGAATTAATTTCAAATGTATCACAGATTTCAATGAGAAGAGTAAACCAAGAAATATTCTCAGAAAAATATGATGTCTTCATTATCTTTGTTTCGTCAAAGTTTCTTAATTAAGCCAACTTGAGCATTGGACTAAAAATAAAGGGCTGAAAAAAGTGAATTTATTAAAATGAAGAATTTATATTTATCAAAATATTTTAAGAAAATGACAAGGCAACGCACAGCTGGAAAAAGACGTTTGCAATAGATGTGACTGATAAAAGATCCACAGACTATTTTTTAAAACTCCCACGAATCATTAACAACGTAACTGTAAAAATGGGTAAAAATTGTTGTTGCTGTTGTTTTGAAGACAGGATCTCAGTATGTAGCCCAGGCTGACCTCCAACCCTCGGTGTTCCCTGTGCCTCAGCCTCCAGTGTACTGGGATTACAGGCATGTGCCCCCACACCTGGCTTGGGTACCAGAATTCCACTTACCCTACAAAAAATAGCACTTAAGTCTACCAATATATATGTGTAAGTACGATCATAGTAGCTCTACTTATGAATTCAAAACTTTGTAATACAACAAAAACATAAATATTAAAACACCTATATCCATGTGAAAAACATAAACTACTGCTACGGGCAGAAGTATGGGTGAATCTCATGAACATACTATTGAGCAAAAGAAGTAAGACCGAAAGGTAGGGTGGAGCCAAAACTGAGAAGCACAAAGGATAAAAGCCGGCGGAGGCCGCACGATGACGTTTAAAGAAAGAAGTATCAAAGAGCCTCAGCATTCCCTACAGCTCTGGGAAAGCCTTGAGCAGTCAACGCTGAGGTTGCACGCAGAATTTACCCATAGCGGAATCTTCACTGGCCAGAAAGGCCAAATCTTATGCCGCAACCATGCTCAACACTGACCAGCCCAGCCCAGGAAGTGCATGATCTTGGCTCAAATCCAACGCAGATTCTCAGGCACAGGCACCTGGAGACTCGATACACTGCACTCTTGGAGTGAGTTCTTTGCTGAGGGAGATTTAATTTAACCTTTCTGGCTAATATATACATGTACTTAATGTGAAATTCAAAGCCATCACATCTAACTCACAGCAATACAGTGACAGAGGTCAAACTAGCCGGGAGGGGACATGAGTGAGTCTCACACATTGCAGAAAATATTACTTTTCTAGCTCTGGGTGGTGTGCACATAACTGCATGCGTATTTAAGCTTCCATAAGTCATACACTCAGAAGTTTTGTGATTTATTATACGCAGGTTACAATCCTACTAAAAAAGAGTTGAGTGGGCAGAGAGAAGATGAAGTCATCTTCCCAGGATTCTTCACAGCCTGGCTGCCTGAGGTTGCCTTCTTTGCACAGTTAAACAGTCGCTGCGAATGTCTGCAATGAAAGTCAAGGTACTGGAAAAACAGGTATTGAGAGACACATAGCAGACCATATCATAATCTCATCGGACAATGTGTAGCACAAAGGAATGAAAGCAGTATAAACAGGGCCATGGAAAGTCATGCTACAGGCGGATGCAGTATTTATACCAGGAACATAAAGTTTTAGATTAATTTGTATTGTTCTCTTAATTTTAAAAATACAGGTACACTATGAAATGAGAGGTGCCTGGAATGGTGGTTCACAACTGGCATCCTGGCACTTAGGAGACTGAGGCAGGAGGATCATCACAAGTTCAAGGGTAGCCTCAGCTACATAGTGAGACCGTCTCAAGAAAACAGAAAAGAAAACAAGGATAAAGGATAGATTGATTAGTAAAAATAGAGTCAAGGAAAGAGTTAATGAAGAGATAGAAATAAAAGGAGAGCCGACATTTTGAAATTAAGTAACAAGTTGTGGGATTGTGTACTAGACTCGGAGCACTGGAGAACAAAACCAGCAAGGCGCAGACCATTACTGGAGTTGATGAGTTTGATGACTTCTTCCACAGCGCGGAAGAAGGGGAGATGCAATGGGGGAGGTACGTGATATGAAACAGACAGCGAGGATCTGTCCCGTGGGTAACACCGGCTTTGAAGAAAAGATCTGGACGAATGAAGTTGGGGCATTTAAGACCTCAAAGAGAACATTTATAAGCTGAAGCTGTATTTCAACCTGTGGCTCAAAATGCTATCTCAGGAACCAAGGGGGAAAAAATAAAAAGAAGTCAGCACTAGGCAATCCTTGGTGACAGTCTAAGTTTCGAGATAAAAGGAGCTTTCTCATCTGCATTCTTAACAAAGTTCAAAGGAAGTTTATACTTCTACCACTGGAGCAAGCATTCAGAAGAAGAAACAGTCCAAACTTAAAAAGAAATTGTACAGAAAACGTAATTGCAGGGTTGCAAGTAGTACCAAAAGCAATAGATAGTGGATTGAAAATCATTGAAAATAAAATTAATGAGAGAGAGAGTATAAATTAAAATTTTAAGCTAGCATCACAAGGATAAAGTGACAAAATCATGGGAAGAAATGAAGGAAAGATGGAGGAGGGTTTTAGGAAATACAGTGCAGTGCTGCAGACTTCCTCATCTCCCCAAGTTCAAAGAGCCTAGCTCCTGACGTGATGGTGTCAGAGGTGGAAGCTTTGGAAGGCGGCTAGGTCACGAGGGTGGAGACTTCAGAGGGACTGGTCCTTTTAAAAGGAGACCCAGGAGATCCTTGCTGCTCTAGGAGAACCAGCAGCAAAATGGCAACCAGAAACAGCCCCTTCTCCAACATCACACTATGGGAATCTTTCTTTTTTTGTTATCTTAAAGAGAATAATAATAAAAATACAACCAACAAGGAGTGGCCAAACAAGATGGTAGGAAATTAACAAGTTATTATATTGCATATTGTTATCTTCAAAATAGTTGCTCAGATGACCAGATACGGGCGTGCAACACTGATCAATCAGTATAAGCACGAACTGTTCCTTTCAGTGAGCTGATAGACATTAGTGGTATAGCTATCTTAGCTGTCTTGTATCTTGTGTCCCTTCCTTCTTTTCTCCTTTCCTTGAGCAGTTTCTTTCCCAAGTGGATAAAAAAGATGTGGTATGTTTATACAATGGAGTATTACTCAGCTGTAAAGAATGATAAATTGAAGGCTTTTATAGGTAAACAGATGCAACTAGAGACCATATTCATAAGTGAAATAAATCAGACTCACATGTGTGAATATTGTATTGTCTCCCTAGTGTAAGAAACTGAAAGAGTAAATGAAGATCCAAAAGGTTCAATAGCCATTGTGAAAGGGAATCTTTCTTGTTAGTGTGGTTTGTGGTATATAATGGTTACTTTTCCTTTGGGGAAATGGTACACATAGATCATATCATTATCATTATGCTTTTACTACCCACCCTCCACCCTCTCCCCTTCCCTTGATCCTCTTTCCCATCTCTGAAAATGTTGCCTCTTTGTTTCCTACCATCTCTTCTTTACTTTACTCTTTATTTATATTTTGAGTTTCTCTCTGTGCAAAAGAAAAGACAAACTGGGATGGAGGAAAGGAGAAAAGAAGAAGAAAAAGTAAAAAAAATACACACACACACGCAAGATAGTTAAGACAGTTATACTACTAATTTCTCATAGTTCATTGAAAAGAAAGGTTTGTGCTACTATTGTTTGGACAACTGTACTCTGAGTGTGACTAATTTAAAGATAACAATATGCAATTAACCATTGTTCTCTCATTATCTTGTTTTGAAATTTTGTTTTATTTTTCTCTTTAAAAGAAAATTTAAATATACATGTGTATATATATATATATATATATATGCTTGTCATGAAAGAGAAACCATAGGATATTTAATTTTCTGTGTATGATTTCTTTTGCATAAGGTTATATGACCTGAAGAGCCATCCATTTTCCTGCATATGACATGGCTTTCTTCTTCTTTATGACTGAATAAAATTCTATTGCATATATAGACCACATTTTCTTTATTCATCCACAATGGGTGTCTAAGCTACTTCCGGGGCTTAACTATTTTGGATTGAATTGGTATAAACATGAGCATGCATATATCACTCCAGTACAATGTCTTTAACATTTTTGGTATATAACCAACAGAGGTATACGTGGGTCAAGTGGGATTTTTAGTTTTACTGTTTTGGGGGCATCTCCATCCTGATTTCCACGTGGCTGGATGAAGTTTACACTCCCACTGACAATGTAGTTGGGCTTCTCTCTCCCCACATCCTTACAAGTATTGGTTTTTTTCTGTGTTCTTAATGATAGCTATTCTAAGTGGAATGTGATGGAATGTAAGACCTTTTATTTGCATTTCCTTAATGGCTAAAGATAATGAACACTTCTCTGTGTACTAAGGCCATTTGTAGTTCTTCCTCTGAGACGTGTCTATGTCATTTATTTTCTCATTGTTGGCTGGATCGTTTGCTTTGGGAGAGGTTTTTTTGAGTTCTTTATATATTCTGGACATGAGTCCTCTATCAGAAGAGCAGCTGGAAAAATGGCGACCCATTCCCTTCTGTAGGTTGCCTCTTCCCTCGGTTGATCATTTCTCTTGCTACGCAGAAGCTTTAAATTTCACTGTGATCCCATTTGTTGATCTTCTGGCATTGTTCCTGGTGGTAGTGGAGCGCTCCTTAGGAAGCCCTTGCCTGTGTCTATGACTTGAAGTGTCCCCCTGTGTAATCTCCCACGTTTCAACATCTCTATTTTTGTAGCTGGCTTTTTTGCTCTATTTTGGTTTGCTTTTAGTACAAGCTGAAAGATATATAGTTTCATTCTCCTTCACATAGACAGGTAACCAGTTTCCAGCATTTTCTCCACTGTATGTTTTTCCTTTTGTCAAAAGTGAGGTGGCCGAAGGTACACCAGGTTGTTTCTGTGCTCCTGTATTTTTAATTTTCTTCCTTCAGATTCATAGTTCCTGCTGTTTGCAGCTTGGGGACTGCTTGCACGCTTACAGCACACCTTGCTTTTCTCTGCCCCTCCCCCACCCGCTCTCCCCTTTGAAACCTGTGTCCCATTGTTCATTCTTGTTGGTATTATCAACCACAGCTCATACTATGGCCTATAAGGTTTACATCATCGAGGTTACTAGGCTCCTGTACTTGGTGCATATTTATTCTACTATTTCCCCCCTCCTTGCTCTCCCCCCTTTATGTTTTTCCCTTTGACCACTTCACTATTGCAAGAGATCTATCTCCTTTCCCCCTTTATCCATCTCATTTTCTTTGTGCTTTACCTTACTCAAATAAAAGGTACCCTACAATATTTAAGCTTGTGTGCCTAGTTTATTTATTTAACATTATATTTTCCAGGTGCAACCATTTTTGTACAAATATCTCAAATCTGTCATTTGTTATAGCAGAGTAATATTCCATTTTATACAGATATTACAATTTCTTTATTCAGTCATCTGTTGGTAGATATACAGGCTATTTCCAGGACTTACTTATTATGAATTGTGCTTCTACAAACATTGGTATGCACATATTGCTGTAATAAGATAATTTAAGCTCTTTGGGGAAGATACCTACCAGGGGGATTTCTGAATCATATGAAATTTCTAATTTCAGTTCTTTGAGAAATCTCCATACTGATTTCCATAATGGTTGTACTAGTTTACATTCCCACCAACAGTGTAGAATAGTTCCTTCTTCCCCACAGCTTCTCTAGCATGTATTGTTTGATTTCTTAATGATTGCTATTCTTTCTGGAGTAAGAGAGAATCTTTTGGGTTTTTGGTGGTTTTTCTTTTGTCTTTTTGAGACAGGGTCTTGCTATACAGTTCAGGGTGGCCTTGAGCTCACTTTGTAGCCCAGGCTGGTCTCAAATACACAAGAATCCTCCTGCCTCAGCCTCCCAAGTGCTTGGATTACAGGCATGTGCCACCATGCCCAGCTAGTAAGAGAGAATCTTTTTTTTTTTTTGCGGTACTGGGGATCCAACTCAGGACCTTGTGCTTGCCAGGCAGGCGCTTATGCCACTGAGCTATATCCCCAGCCCTGAGAGAATCTTAATGTTGTTTTAATTTGCATTTCTCTGATGGCCAAAGATATTGAGCATTTGTATTTCTTCCTCTGTGAAGTGTCTGTTCATTGCTCTTGCCCATTTCCTTCCTAGGTCTTTAATTTTAGGCAGTTAAAATTTTTTTTTAGTTCTTTGTATATTCTAGATACTGGTCTGTCTAAGGAGTAGCCAGCAAAAATTTTTCCCATTCTGTAGGTTATCCTTTTTACTCCACTGATTGATTCTTTTACAGTATAGAATCTCTGCTTCCATTTTGTTCCATTGGTCTATTTTGTGCCAGTAACATGCTGTTTTGTAACTTTTGTAGTATAACTTGAAATCCAGTATTGTGATGCTATGAAGGTCTTGATCTTTGACTTTTCAGTCTCCATAATTGTGAGGAATAAACTTCTGTTGTTATTAGCTACCCTGTTAATGGCATTGCGTTATAGAAACTCAAATAGAGATATCCAACTAATATTATCTAAGGGTCCAGGAGATAAAAAATAGAAGTTCTATGGTGGAAGCAATCATCAAAGTAACTATAAAGGAAAATTCCTAGTCTATGAAATCAAGGATCGTACTGAGAGCACTGGGAGTTTAGCCCAGGGGCATGCATACTTATGCATGAGGCTCTCAGTTCCATTCCAAGCATCTACAAAATAACTGTAAGATATAGGCACGTAGACATATGCTGTTAACTGTTTCAAGATTTAAGAATGACAGAAATATTTCTAAAAGAATTCAGACAGGAATCATTAGTTTTTTTCTTATGCAGTGGACTATGCATTGCAATGAATGGGCAAATATTACAAAGTAGCAATGTCTGCTCCCCATCCTTAGAGATTCCAACTTTATTATTATGGGGTGGGACTTGGGCAATGATTTGAATGTGCAGCCAGGATTGAAAACCATAGACTTATCCAGAAAAACAATCAGTAACAGTAAATGAAGAGTGACTTCCAAGCTGCGGAGAAAAGGAATTATATACTTAACAAAAGACGTTTTGAAGGTAAGATCAACATTCTCCTCTTAGTCATTGCACAGAAGGTGTCACCCTCATAGTTGAGGGCACAAAGCAGTCTACCTAAGTATGGATCCAGGTAAAGAACTCAAGCAGTGGGCAGTGTGGTGCACATCTTTAATCCCAGCACTCTGGGAGGCTGAGGCAGGAGGATTATACATTTGAGCTCAATCTGGGCAACACAGAGACTTATTGAGAACCTGTCTCAAAAAAGTGTTTTTTAAAAGACTGGAGATTTAGCATAGTGAAAAGTCTCAGTATAATCCCCAACACCACACACACACACACACACACACGCACGCACACACACGCATGTACGTGCACACATTACTGCAACAGTTTGGCACTCAGGGATGCTGAGGCAGAAGGATCACTGTGAGTTCAAGACCAGCCTGGGTTACATAGAGAGTTGAAGGCCGACTGAACTACACAGTGAGAACCTGTCTCAAAAAAAAAAAAAAAAAAAAGAGAGCATAAGGCATAAAGAGATACTAAGAAGCAATGGAAACTAGTTGAATGTGTTTAAGAATTGTCATTAATATGGTTACAAAACAAAACAAATTTCAAAAATAAGTCTTGCTTGAAGGAAAAGTTAATAATAATATAAAACAGCAATAATCATTTAAGTTTAAATTCAAGATAGAATCCATTAAAATTGTAAAGTAGGCACAATAAACCCTGAAAAAATCTTTCACTCTACACAGATGATAATTAATAGATACTGTAGGATTTCTCATTTATGCACATGATAATTAATAGGTACTGTTATATTTTTGACCTTGATGAGCAGAGATAAAAGTATTTCAAATGTTTTCAACAACAAAAAGATAATCACTGATGGAAAAAATATAATTACATCTGCCAAACTAGAGAAATTATCTTTCTACTAGAGAAATAAAGACTAATAATAACATAGTTAATGTAAATATGACAGGATGTGGCTGCACATGGGATTCACTCAGGAAGCTGAGGCAGGAGTACACTGCGAGTTTGAGGCCAAACTGGGCTACACTGTGAGTTCAAAGTGAGCCTGAACTACACAGTGAGACCCTATCTCAAAAAAGAAAAAAAAAGATAGGATGTAAAAACTATTATACAATATGATCCTATTTTATTTCATTATATATAATATGTATAAAAACACATCTGTATAGAAAAGTACCTCAGAATTATAACAATATCTGTCTCCACCAGATTGTGATTGTTTGGTTGGTGGTTTGTTTCCTTATTACTGTGTTTTAATTTTTCCTCAATATTCTTTAATTAGAATGCTAGTTTTACAATGAGAAAAATAAGTAAATACTAAGATTTTAAACTGAGCATAGTGGTACATGCCCATATCCCAGTACTCTAGGAGGCTGAGGCAGGACGATCATAAATTAGAGCCTCAACAACTTAGTGATTTAGCAAGCTTTTACCTCAAAATTAAAAATTAAACAAAAAGGTTGGGATGTAGCTCTGTGTGAAGGCCTTGGATTCAATCCCCAATACTGCAAAACTTTTTTAAAAATTAAATTGTGTTCATCTCTTTTATCTTCTATGAATTTCCACAGATGAAGAGATAAAAGTCAAGTTCCTTAATGCTCTAACTTAGCAATTGTAAAATTTAAAAATTAACCTGACCTTAGTAACACTTTGAACACTAAACATCTCTGAATACTATAAAGGTATTCCTGTTAACATTTCTTTGCAAAGTCACTTTCTGGAAGCAACATGTTTGTGGAAAATCTGGCCAAAAACAAGAATATTAAAATGTGTTTTGCATTAAGAAGGAATCCACATCGTAAGTGTATTAGA
This sequence comes from Dinomys branickii, assembly GCA_004027595.1. Taxonomy (NCBI): domain Eukaryota; kingdom Metazoa; phylum Chordata; class Mammalia; order Rodentia; family Dinomyidae; genus Dinomys; species Dinomys branickii. The sequence goes on along the minus strand of PVLD010002426.1, from coordinate 76,022 downwards.
AGTTAACACAATTTAGCAATAAAAATCATGAAACCAGAAAAAGTCATGAAAATATGCAAATAGAACCCCCTAATTGTATACATACAGACAGTTTAGAGCACTGTACATAGAGCTCTTGAAATCATGAAATCAGAACACGCATTTTCCACTATGTTCTCTCAATGATTTGAATGCTTTATGAGACTTTTTATTTCTTTTTTTCCAACGTGATTTACAAAAGTTTCTCAACAGTACAGGTACAGTCCCTTTATAGCCACTGTACATAAAGTTCTTGAAAACATAAACCACATTAATTAATGTGCTTCACAAGATTGTTTGTTTGTGGAGCTACTAAGTCACCAGCTGCTATTCTGAATTTGCTTTTGTTCAGCCAAAATGATGAAGGGTGGTTTATGATGGAAGTATCTCTGCATCTTGCTACCTTTTCTCTTTCTTTCTTTCTTTTTGATAGTACTGAGGACTGGACTCAGAACGTCACCCTGAGTTACATCTTATTTTTTATTTTGAGACTGGACCATGTAAATTGCCCAGTCTGGACTTAAACTTGTGATCTTCCTACCTCAGCTTCCTGGAGTGCTGGGGTTATAGGTGTGCACCACCACATCTGGCCTTTGCTAACCAATTTTGATTTCAAAATGCCATACAGAGTCAGGCTATTCTTTAATTTCACTTCATGCATTTATTACTGCAGGCCTGACACAGAACCCAAAATTTTATTTAATCTGTGTTCCCTAAACTTCCATAGCCAGAGAGTACTGCTGGGGTCCTGGGCACTGAACCCAGACGTCATAGGCACTTACTCTCCCCGCTGCTGCAGGACCTCAGCTGTCCACGCCTTTCCAGTGCCTGTGCATCTCCCACTGTCCGTGCCTCCAGCTATCGCTGCAAGGGCATAGCGCATGCTCACAGGACGCCCGCCTCTACTCCATGTCTCCTGTGGTGCCATCCTCCGGGGCCACGCGTGCGCACTGCCTTGTCTGGGGTCACCCTGTCTTCTGCCAGAGCGGAAGCAACAGAGCCCTTTATCTCACAGGCTCTAAGCTGCAGACCATCGTGTTGGGAAGCGGGCAAGAGTGTTTCTTTCCTCTCTTGCCTTTGTGTAGCCAAACAGTTCTGCTTCTGCCCAGTGTCTTGTTTTTAAATAAAACTACTCTTTTTTTAAAATTTCCATGTCCCTGTGTTCTTCCCTGTTCTGCTACCTCCCATCCTGTCCTCTCCTCCTCTCCCCCTTCTTCCCTCCCTCCCTCATGGTGCGGTCTCTCACAGGGCAATTTCAGCTCACTTGTTGGCCCGCCACGCATGCACACGTCCTCCTAGATCCACACTAGCACCCTTTATTGCCCTCATGTTTAAGGAACCTAGTTCTCCTTACAAAGAGATTTTATTAAGCTTGTTGTTAGATTAAGAATATTTAATGTGTTTCTTGTACACGATGATTAAATCTGATCTTAAAAATAGCACATTGAGTGATTATCCATCTGAAGAGGTGAAATGGAATTAGCTAAGGTGGTTGGTAGCACCAAAGGTATCTCATATGAGAGCAATTTGGAGAAGTTCCCCCTGAGAATCAAGGAAAAATTATTCTTGAGAAACAAGCTTAAAAACTGCTCCACAAAAATGTGCAGTGGGAGAAAAATTTTAAATTAAAATCACAGAATTTAAGAGAGAAGTTGATTTCCTTCAGAAAAATGTTGTCTCAGAAGAAAAATCCCTTCAGGGAAGAAAAACATTGGCCGTGGTGGAACTTCAGGAACAAGCAAACCACAGCTATGCCAGGCCTTGGGGGCTGGGAGACCCTGTAAACCTCTGTACAGTGGTGAGTGGTGATGCAATATTAATATCTTTATATGGAAAAGCTGTGGATATTTTGATCAACTGGAGGACAACTGAGGATGTGCTTAAGAGAGCAGAGCCATTTTTAAAATTCACAGACTTCACAATGCCAGTTTTGCTTTGCTTTGTTTTAGGGTAATTTTGGGCCCAACAGCTTCCCTCGCCCTTTGTAAGAGTTGTTTGTTTCTCATTTTGGCAGTGTACATTTTATATTGCTAAGAACTACCTACTTAGCTTAGTTCATAAATGTATTTTAATCCCAGTAGGACTTTGTCTCCCGCTGTGCTAGGTCTTTGGTAAAAGACAAGGTAGCATCTGTCTCCAAAATGGCAGCCAACAGGGAGTACAGAAAGCTCCAGAGAAGACACTGTGAATCCCCTTCAGGATGGTGACGAGTATAGTCTATCTGTTTCCTAGAATACAAGCTATAAGATCCTTTTTAACTTTTCAAGTGAAATATCAAGAAAATATAATGTTTAAATCCTATTAATTGATTCAAATGCTTATCAGTGCTATTACTTTCTGGGTGCCAGACTGGACCTTGTGAGTATAAAAGATACAGGATCCATCGATGAGCTCAGGAAGCCCCCCAGTATTGTAGGGCCCATAATGTACTCCAGAAAGAGTGGCCCCTTTCCTTCTTCCAGTGCCTCAAGTCTGGTCCTTCTGTGGGGGATTATTCTACCTCACACAGCATGTCTAGCTCCAGAGATAGCTTTCTCCTCATCATGTTTTGGACTCCATTCCTGTGTCATTTCTGTCTGAGGGCTCGTCCCTGACTACCCATTTGCATATCTTTGGCACTCTCTAGTCAATGTTTCACCTGATTTATTTCCTTCAATATTGTGTATCACATTTTTATTATAATAGAAATTGTTCACGCATTTATTGTTTGTCTCCTTCCACTAGAACATCAACTCCATGAGGGCCAGGACTTTTACCTGGTGTTTATGGCTGTATCTGTCCCTAGCATCAAGAAGACTATATGGTAAGCACACTATAAATGTTTTTCTTATTGCTGGTTTTTGTTTGTATGGTAATGGGGATTAAACTCAGGTGTGATCTACCACTGAGCTATAGGCCCAACCCTTTCTGTTTTTTTTTTTTTTTTCCCTTTCTGTTTTGAAACAAGGTCTTACTAAATTGCCTAGGCTGGGCTCAAACTTCTGAGTCGCTGGCATTATAAGCATGTCTTCTACACCTTAAAAAGGCTTACCATAAAAGAATGAATGAATAGGACTTGTGTCCATTAGCACTTTATAATCCAACATGGTGGAGGATAGATCTGCAGAGCACAGATCTGGACACTTCATCAGTGTCTAACAAGTGGGAGGGTAAGAAAGCATCCTAGCAGGAGACAAAGAAGACTTCTAGGGGAGGTGAAGGTACAGGCCTGAGCCAGGTCCTCATTCAGGAGCTCATGCAGACCACCATGTACAGGGATGAGAGGAGGTGGGAAATGGGGGAGAAGCCCTGGAGAAGGAGAAAATGGGCCGAAAGCAGACACCCACGGGGAGGGGTGAGAGGGCTCCATCCGGGAATTCAGACCTATCTGAGGGCAGTGTCATAAACCCTGAATGACAAAAGGGGCAGAGACAGGAGTGGGGAAGGATCTGTTCTCCTGAAGGCTGTTCTCAGAAGCACTGTGAAGAAAGGGGTAAACTAGTCCTGTGAGCTGATCGATTAGTACGGCAGGCAACATGGGTGAGAAACTGAGCTACAGCCAGGGTTACGGGAACCGAGTACGAGGTAGACCGAGGGTCACCTGAAAGGAACAGCAAGCACAGCACGGAAGAGAGAGCGCAGCTCCTGGCCTGGCTCTCTGCCTTCAAGGAGGCAGCCCTGGAGATGTGGCACGTTTCCTGGAGGCCACACAGGAGCTGGCGATATGCATCACCAGATGGCCACATGGTGTAGGACAACAGAACTAGGGGTCAACTATTCCCGCTGGAGGCAGAAAACCCGGACCCTATTCCAGTATTTGTTCTCACTGATCAACTCTAGGCCAGGCTACTTGTTTTCTGATAAGTATAGCAGGAGAGGATTTCAGAACTTTCTGTCTCCTTTCGAACCAAAATCTCCATCAAAGATATCTGTGCACATCTGCATTTATTTCAGAATATTTAATGAAGACCTACTATAAGTGCTGGGTTCTGGGGACACAGCTCTCACCCCCGAATAATCTGTAATTTAGTGAAAGAGGCAGACAAATAAAAAGACAATTGAAATGTGCTGAGACAGGTATTGTAATAGAAGAACACACTGAGATTCCACTGTATTCCAGAAAGGGTAGTTATCTCCAAGAGTGATAGACACATATCCATGTTTATAGTAGCTAACTGTTGGGAGTAGCTTATATGTCCACAAACAGATGAATCGATAAAGAAAGGGTATTTATACATGATAGAGTACTACTCTGCCATAAAGAAGGATAAATTGAGTTATTTGTAGGAATGAGACCATAATGTTAAGTGAAATAAATCTGACACACAAACTTAACTATGGCATAGTTTCTTATATGAAAGCAAAATAAATGGTAGATAATAAGAAATAAAGAGATAGATCTTTTGCCAAAGGGAAGGACACCAAGAGGTGAAGAGGTGGGGCAGGGGCAGGAAGAGAAAGGGGCGAACAGCGAAGATGTGCTGCACACACTACCAACTGCTGGTGAGTAATGTGGCCATGATGTACTACAAACACATATAAAACAAAAATTGAATAAAGTAAAAGAACTCACAAGAGTATAAAGCAGAGGTTCCTACCCTACAATAAGCTTGGAAGCAGGTATCATGGGTATCTTGTGTTGGTAAGATATAAAAACACATCCTGAAAGAGAAAAGCAACTTTGGGTATGTGTGTGTGTTACTAGGGAGTCAACCTAGGCCCTCCACACGGATCTACATCCCTAGACACTAGATTATTTTTTAATTTTTTTAGTCAGGGTCTCAATAAATCACAAATTAGGCTCAGCTCAAACTTGAAATCCTCCTGCCTCAGCCTTCCAGAGTGCTGGGAAGAAAAAAAACTAGTGAAACAAGGATAGTGACCCTTAAAAATAATGCCAGTTCAGCTATAAACAAACACAAGAGCATCAAAAACAATCACAGTTTATACTAGTAAGTAATGTTTATTGAGTGCGTGAAATGTCCCTGGAGCTAAGGGTCTTCCTTATTTTTCCCTCATTTCATCCTCATACCAATCTAATGAACTAGTGGCATTTTTTTAACTTTACAGATGAGAAAGCTGAGGTTCACAAAGGTTGCATGCTTACCCCAAGTCACACAATAGCACACTCACACCTGGCAGTCTGAACGCAGAGTTCCTAATTGGAATGTGGTCCTGCCGTCCACAGTTAGTGTCATTTGTCTACTGATCGGTTCTCCTCAGGGCTTAGGAGATTTGCCCATGGCCCTGTGCAGCATGACTGAGCATTTGGTCCAGAGGCAGCTGCGCCCCGCAGCCATGCCCTTTCACAGCTGTGTCTTTAGGCTGCATATACACTGGCCGGGAAGAAAACGAAAGAAGAAATGCACCAGTGGAAAATGCACTTTCCCTTCTTTTTTTTTGTCTCAATTCTCCACAGGGAGAGCAAAGGCATGCCTCCTGCTTGAGTGCCTCGGTTCCACCAAGGACTTTGTCAGAGGTGATTAGGCCTGGGGCGGAGAGGACCGGCAGGAGGCTGACTCACCCCCACACCACCTCGCAGCACTGGCCAGTGGCCTTGCCCGATGGGAGGACTCCCGGATGAATGGTAACCTGCAGCCACTACATGCTTGGCGAATTCTTTTCAAAAACAACAGTTTGAAAGCAGAACGGGAAAAATTGGAAGGTTAGCCAGTGTTTTGGCTGAGATTTTTCAATATTTGTATCTCAGCCTCCCAAGGAGCCACCAATCACAGGAGTGGCTATTACCTTCAGCAGGTCCATTTTGCATAACTGCGAGAGCTACTCCATCTTTCCCCTACCTTAAGGGTGTCTCAGAAATTCTGTGACTCTCAGATGCCTCCCGCTGTGTCTTACCCCTCTGGCCTCCAGAAAGCAGCACTGTTGCCCCACTCCCTAGGAGAGAGCCGCTTCCCTTCCTGCTGCATTTCTCAAGATACAAATGAGCTGGACCCCTTCAAGCTGCCTCCTGCCAGAAGCCCGGCTCTTTTCCATCAGAAGTAGGAGATGCCTTTCTCCACGCTTTTACCTTGTACCTTGACAGCTGGACCCAAAGCCAGCATCGCTGGTGTCTCCAAAAGCCTTTTGTGAGAAGCAGCGCCTTTCCTGTCGCTCACAGCCTTCTCTTCCCATGGAACGCAAGCTGGGAAGAGACCCCAGAATTCATCCTATACCTTCTTTCTCCACGCTTTGGTCTCCCTTCCAGACAGCTGCTCCTGGAAGGAGACTCCTTGCTCTCATGACTGTGAATTTATCCAAAGTGGATGAACAGGTGCGAAGCTACCCGCACATGACTGGGTACTGCGTTAGCCCAGATGCTACCTTCTCTAATAAGCACTATCATGCAAAAATTCCTGAAGGGATGACTGGACATCTCTACTAAAGTAAGGCTGTCATGTGAACAGAAAGAAAAGTGACGCAAAACTCATTATTGTATTTGCACACTTACCTAAAAGTTCTTTTACATTAGAAAGTAGAGTCAAGGAAAGAAGACCTCTCATGCCTTTTTGGAGACTTTGACCTGTTCTGGGACACATGGGTGGACGGATGGGCCTTGAAATCACAGCAGCTGCAAAAGTGATGGTGTGAGGAGCAGGGAGACACAAGTCTGTTGCTTACCCTGAAATTTGAACAAGCCACAGAACTTCTGAGCCTTATATTATTTGTCTTTATGTTAAACAGGGATAATTATATCATGCTAATAGGTTGTTTGGGTGCAATGTAATATCTCTATTTTTTAAAACTGCAAGTGTCAATATACAGTTGTTATATTTCTTCTAAGGAAAAACTGGAATCGAAGTTGAGATGGGGCAAGTGTGCGAAGGCTGGGGAGAAGCGCAGTCACTAACCGCTGCCTCACAGAGCTGCGGGGCCAAGTTAGAGAAGGGGAGTGGAAGGAATGTGGAGGACAGCAAAGACATTCTTTACCTGGATTGAGATCTTCTCAGGAATCCTAGATAGGCTTTCAAAAGCTCCAGCGCATATTTGGCATGATAGCAGAGGTGTTCCTGTTTAGTGCACTGCAGAAACCCCAGTTAAGGGGCTTTGTCAGCTGAAAGCTTGAGCTGACACAGATGCCTCAGTGCCTCCCCCACTTCCCAACCGGAGATTATGGGGGCTGCACGTGTGAACACACATACGCAAGATTCAACCCAAGTGGGACCTAGAGCAAACGTAAGCACAAAACCAAAACCTCCGCACCTCTCCTCTGGCTGCTGAGCTCTTGACCCTGGTCCTGTTTTATGCAACACCCTCCCCACCCTTCCCCTAGCAGGCAGAGATTTTTCTCTTTGACTGGAAGCTTCAGGCAACTCAGTGTTTTAATCCCTAGATCAGGAGTAATGTTGGAAAAAATTCCTTTGGAAAGAGTCACATAAGAGACCAGGTAAAAGCCTAAGAAGGTCATGAAGATTGATAATAAGATTAAATTGTTTTGTAGGGGCTATTAAAATGATCTAGTGCTACGATTTGAATATTAAAGGTAGCAGATTTAATCATTTATAAGAGGTTTTTTTTTGTGGTGTGGTACTGGACATTGAACTCAGGACCTCTCCCTGGATAGCACTCTACCACTAAGTTACATCCCCAGCCTGCCCTCACACACACACAAATTCTTTTAAATTTTTACTTTAAGACAGGGTCTTACTAAGTTGTCCAGGCTAGGCTCAAACTTTTGATCTGAGTAGCTAGGATTGCAGGCATGGGCCACCACACACAGCAAGGGTTTGTCTTTAAAATGATGCAACAAACACTTCCTTAGGCCTCTGATGGAAGCACTGGGCCTCAAGAAAGAGTTCATAGTGGAAAGTATTTTAGATGTGAATGTTGCAAGAGAAGGCATTTTAAAAATGCAGAGTCATCGGTACCCTCAAACATCAGGTACTGCCCTAGGCCTTCCTGATAAGGACAATGAGTGACTTCATGAAGCCTCTGTGAAAGAAAGAGTTCTACCCAACAAATGGGAAGCCACTTTGACGTCTGGGAATTCCAACCTCAGTGACTGCAGCTCTAAGGAATTCCAGGTAAACCCATCCACTCCCAAGCTGTAGATTATGAACACAGAGTGCAAGGCAGCTGGGCTTTGTGCAGCTCCGTCCTTCCTTTGAGCCTCACCCGAAGGGCTAGTTCCTTTGTGTTGTGTAAACGCATTTCACAATCCTTTCTTAAGAGGTGGGAATATAGAAGTGGGGGTAAAAAAGAGCACGTATTGGAGGATATCATTCTCATTAGAATCTTTACCATTCTAATGGCTGCTGTGCTGAGGCACAAGACCTTAAGTTTCAATACAAAAGAACCTTGGATGAAATCCTGCACTGTTCTCCAGGAGTTAGTTAACATTTAGAAAAATCTTCAGGGTAAGCATAATTCCTATTAAAAGGAATGAGCCCATAGTGGTTGGCTCTTAGGCACCCTACAGACAGTCTGAGAAACTTAGGGATGATTTTCCTTGTTCTTTTCAAATCACACCACAAACAGCTGCCTAACACACAGGCAAAGCTGGCCTCAGGAAACGCGGACGTATGTCTAGTGTGTAATGGGAAGTTTGCTTTGGCAGATCAGGCAACGGATCCATTTGTCTGCGGAGGCACTGCCTGCCTTGCATCGTAGCAGATTTAAGAGGGTGGAGTATTTTTCTTTGAGGTCAAGGTTGGCACAGAAAACTTCCTCAGTGAAATTTTCTGCCAGACTGAGTTTTTTTTTCCTTGCAGGATTCCACCCCCCTGAATCTTTGGGTCTTTGGTCAAGTTTGTAGCATTTTGGCTGAAGTTCTGGGGGTGATATCTGTTCCTTCCTGGTGCGGTGAATGCAAAGATATATTTTTTCTTGAGTGAAATTTACAAGCATGGCTTTCTCCTTGACAGGAACAAAGAGCCACAGAGATTTCCTCAGGAGAGAAAAAAGCTTCCAGATGCACAGCAACGAACACGAGTGTCATCCCACCCCACCGCCAACACCGCCTCTGGCATTTTTTTAAGTTTAATAATTACACTGGACATATTTACCCAGAAGCGGGCCCACAATTTTTATAAGATTTCACTAAAATTTCCAAGTCACAAATACATCTGTGTCTCTCCTGCCTGGGCTCTGGGCAGCATTTACCTTCCTTAAAGCTGTCCCCTCTGAGTTCCTGAGCTCCTACTGTCTAGAGACTAAAGAAAATAAGAGAAGCGTCTTTGTGTTCCTCTTGGTTTCCTTAGCGAGAATGGCACAGGCTTCAGGATAACGAAAGGAAAAAAAAAAACTTCATAAACTCTTGAACTTTTAGGGAATTACTTTTGGTCGTCTTTAGGTAAAGAGCTACTGAGGAAAAAATAACCGATGTCAAAAGGCTTAACAAATTCCACTTCACGGCACAGTTTTATATTCCTTAAAAGTAATTAAAACATCCTAATTGGTATCATTATCTATTCTAGAAAATTATTTTCCAGGACTAAATTTATAAGACCTAAAATATAAAAATATTTTCTCACGATAACCAGAATTATGTGTGAGATTTAGGTCCCATGTGGAAAATCGCTATCAGCCACATTATTTGCAAAAAATATTTTAAAGAAGTAGTTCATTTTATTTTAGTATGAAAACACTTCTCTTTCACATCTTAGACCAGGTCCTAAGAAATCCCTTCAGTTATATTACTTTGCATTCATTTTTAACCAAACATGGAGACATTAAATGCTGGTAAAGGACTTTAGTTCATTTTAATTCTAACAGAGCTGACACTAACATGTGTATGAAAGACACTCTTCCTCAGTGAGTCTGGGGCTGGATCACTGCTCTGAGTTGCTAACATGATCCCAAGAGAGGTAGATATCTCTGGTCTTCTGACCACTCCAAGAGGTGGACGGTGGGAGCACCTTCCTTTCCCTGGGCCTCCACACAAAGGACGACATACGCAGGCACTAGTGTCACGCAAGCCCCAAGAACACGAGGGTATAGAGGGGGAACTGGACACTCTAGATGGACGCTTGCCATATTTTTGCACTGTACCCTGTATTTTAATCCATTTAAGAAACAAGCTAATCCCTCCTAAATTCAAAACCCTAACTACTACATAACGTAAGATCATACAACATAAACAAGTAGTCTCAAAAAAGCTAATAATGTGTCCTGATCAACATCTCTTTAAGGACCATAATATTTTCCTTTGTTGGAAAATATTATTCCCCTTCTTTTTTTATTTTTAAACATTTCAAACCTACAGACAAGTCAAAAAACTAATATAATACTTTAAACCCTTCTAGATTTACAGATACACACCGCTGTACTTTCTTCCCCTACCCCTCCAGTGTACTTATATACAAGACGAGAAATAGTTATTTAGTTTAATTATTATTGTTGTACAGTTTGAAAATAAATTTCATATTCCCAGTGCTTCTTATCATGTTATCATCTGTCTCCACTGACAGTTCCAGCTGCAAACTGAATTACTGAACCCTGTGTGTCCAGGAAACCAAGGCAACTTGGGATTTCCCAGAATTTACAAGATTAGATTTAGGGAGGAGAAAGTGAGTGGTGGAAACCTATACTCATCGTTAAAAATCTGTAACAGCTTCCTCTATGTCCATCCAATTACCTCCCTCTGTACTAGTGATGACAAACAGTTTAAAGCTTTCAATGATACAAACAGCCCACTGTAGCACATGTGCCATAGGTTCGCCATGACTGCTTACACGGTCCTTAATAAACTGTGAGATCATCTCACTGAGATCACCTCAAAGGATTCTGACACAGAAAGGGGAAAAGAACATTATAAAACCAAGTACAATAGCAGGTAAGTTTCTTTCTTCATGAGTTCATATCTGGCTAGTGAGTTTTAATATCTGGGCAGAAAAGACAAGGTTTAGCCTATTCCAGTGTGATTAAAATGATAGCCTATGCAAAACTTGTGACAGTCCAAAAGAGATGTGCTAATGCCTGTTTGAAGTGTACCTGATCTCACCTGTTTATTTTCAAATGGCCAGAAGTTAGTCCCCTCAGAAAGCCTTAAAAGATAACTTATGAACCAGGTATAGTGGTGCCTGCCTACAATCTCAGTACCCTACAAGGCTGAGGCAGGAGGATCACAAGTTGGAGCCCTGCCTGGGAAACTTAGTGATTCAGTGAGACCCTGTCTCAAAAAAAAAATTCTAAAACAGGAGGTGGAGATGAAGCTCAGTGTGAAGGCCCTGAGTTCTAACTCTAGTACTGCAAAGAAAAGCTAGTTTCCCAGGGGCCAGCCCAAGTATTTGCCTGAATAGTCTTACTCGTATTTCCACTCTGTCCTCACTTTGCACACTCAGATATAACTATTTCTTGCTCTGCTCCATGCACAGTGTGGGCCCTGTCTTTCTTCAGGTGTTTCTGCTGAGGCCCCCAGCCTGGCCCTCTCACGTCCCACATCACAAATGAGACTAGACTGATTTTCAGGGACCTTTGGAAGACTGGCATTAACAGAAATGCAGCACAAATAGCAAACACATAACTTACAACAGCTACAGACTCAGAACTAAGACATGCAAATCCTACTTCAGATTCTCCCCAGGCTCCCAAAAGCACTCACATGATATAGAGTGACTGAATCCTAGCAGTGGAAATGTAAGCCCAACTGCCCCATTTACCCGTAAAAAGGAATCCTTCCTTCCTCTGGCTGTTCCATATCCTGCCTCAGAATTGACCTCATTCCAGAATCAATGACAGTAGATATTAAGTCTATTTTCTGTTACTGTAACAAAATACCTGAAGCTAGGAACCTTAAAAAGAAAAGAGGGCCACCTAGCTTATCATTTCTGAAGCTGAAAGACCAGGACTGAGCTCTCCCTCAGTTTAGCCACCTTAGCAGCTTCCCAACATAGCAAATGGCATCATGGTAGGACAGGGAGAGATCACATAGCAAGACAGGAAACCAAAGGATTCCAGGGTCAGGCTTGTTCTTTTATATATGAAAAGTTGTTTGGTTTTTTTTTTTTTTTCTTCTTTTTTTGGTTTTTGGTTTTTGTTTGGAACTGGGAATTAAACTCAAGACCTTCCTCTTGCTAGACAGGCGCTTATGCTGCTGAGCTATATCCCCAGTTATATATGAAAACTTACTCAACAGTCCCAAAATTGATCCCTTAGGAAGACAGGTCCCTCAGTGACTAATTTCCTTGAACTAAACCCTGCTTCTTAAAGGTTCCCACTCTCAGTTTCACCGTATTGAGAATCAATAACCCATGTGGGAAAAACCACACCCAAAACATACCAGTGGGCATATAAATTCTCCTCAAGAGCCAGGCGTGGTGGCACATGCCTGGAATCCTAACACTCAGGTGCCTGAGGCAGGAGGATCGCAGGGAGTTCAAGGCCAGCATGGGCTACATAATGAGACCTTGTCCCCAAAAAACAAAAACTATAAAATTCTCCTCAGGAGAATGTGCATCCCAGTTCTGCATATGCACTAGTTCTCAACTGCAAGAGTTATTGGGATATTTCCCAGTGTTAGTTGAACCGACTTTTGTTTCCATTCTTTTTATAGTTTTTTATTTTTGTTGTTTAACACCGTGAGACTAGATCCCCTCAGCTTTCTGGCAAGATTATTACTAATAGGACAAAATAATCATTTATGAGTAAAAATTTATTTCTATTTTCATATGTAGAAAAGTCTATACTATTCCAATATTGATAAAACATTTTTTAAAACTATAGTAGTACAGAGCCTTATGAATATTCCTCCTGTACATTCCTAAGCAGCTTCTCAGGCACCCGCACTACATTACCGCCCAGCAGTGGGCTCTTCCCCAAGGGCGGAAATCAGCTTGATTAGAAAAGATCACAAAATCCAGTTTCTGCCCTGTAATGCAGACACATCACATGTTGCACCCACAACGGCATCCCAGTTACTTCAAAAACTCAAGACTGTCCCCATGAAGCACCTTGTTGTACTTACGTAACATGATTCCAGCTCTTTCTACTGTGCCACAGCGGTCTCTTTCCAAAGTCTCCTCATCTGCAATAGCATGTGGCAATAGATTTTCATAGTTCAGAAGAGAGTTTAAAGGAACTGCCAGAAAAGAAACACTTTGGATAAAGGAAAAACAGTACTTCTTTTTGCTTTTTCTTATTTGTTTTTGTTTAAGAAAATCAGGATGAGGCCAAATAGTATCATTGACAAAAATCTGGGGGAAAGTGCTTCTAGTACAGACATTTTGGTAGACATTAGAAAAATTATTTTGCACAAAGAAATCTGCCTCAATGATACAGAATTTGGAACTTCTAAAGCTTGAAAACAAAAGTTTTAGCCCAAAACGTGGAATTCCTTTGAGGCAAAAATAGATGAGCAAAACTTTTTCAAGTCTTTTCAGACTCTTCTTAGATTGAATTTTTACATATGCTCTAGGAAAACAGTACTATACTTCCAACCACTGGCTTGTTAATAAAGGAGGCTGAGAAAATGTGGTGACAGAATCTTGACAATTTTTGTCTTTTCCACCGAATTTATCAATGCAATAGCATAATGATTTACAAATTTAGAATAAAACACAACTCTATGTTTACGAATGGCTTAATAATAGCTGCTTGGCTGTCTTATAGAATTCACAGAGTTATACTAAATGGAGTGCTTTTATTTTCCTTGTTTAGGCCAAACCAATCATACAGTGCTCCTAAGGCAGCTGGCATGGCCTGTCAGCTAGAACTCCAGCTCGGTCTGTGAAAAAGGACATCAGATTGATCACTTCAGCTACCTGACAGTAAGCAACTGAAAGTGAAGATACTTCTGAAGCAATATTTTTAAACTCCTGAGGTGCAACTCATTAATGGTCATGAAATCAATTTAATGGATTGCATGTGGGATTTTTTTAACTGAAGAGAATTTTTTTAAAAAATCACAAACACAGTAAGAATAAGCACAGTTTTGTGAAACTTAAATTTTATTTTTATATAGTAATATATCAATAAATATATATATGTATCATTGTATGTAAACTAGTATATATATAAAGTACATATATTTATATCATGGGTACATCATAAAATATATATTTTTACTACATACCACAGTCAACATAATTTAAAAGCTGCTGTTCTAATGTTACTAAGTGAAAACCACAAGCATCATGTCCTCTCTGATGCAAAGCATTTTAAATAAATACTAACTATCCTCTTTATTGGGTTTCAGGCTGCCTTCCCAACATGTTACTTACTTCAACCAGCCATGAAAATTTTACAAGTCAACTCTGTCTGACAAACCTTAATATCCCAAAGCCACCCTTTCAACTCTAGGACACAATGCACAAGCACACGCATGTGTGTGCATACGTGCACACACACACACACACCCATGACATTCACATGCGTGTGAACCCTACAACCATTTGTCCATACCTAGACTTTAGGGCTGAAGCAGAGAAGATAAATCATTAGCTATGCGGAGTTCCTTGAGCTTGCTCTGCAGCATCACCTCTGCCCTCATTCAGGAAAATACAAACAAGCGTGCAGGGATTATAGGCTCACACGCTGATGCGTTCCTGTAATCTCAGCACTCTGGGAGAAGGAGATAAGAAATCACAAGCTCGAGCCCAGCCAGCCTGAGCAACTTTTGACTTAGAAGACTGTTATCACTTGTGTCTAGATGTCCCCCCAAAGCCTCATGAAGTCATAAGTGGGGCTTTCTCAGAGGTGGCTGGATCTAGACTGTGTGACACTGTGATATTTGTGGTGCAAGACTAGGCTTAAGGGCACTGGCATTAAAGGTGTGGGTGCTACCCACCCTCAGTACCCCGAGAGAACTACAGTCATCCCTTCCTTGCTTGCTCTTGCTTGCATGAACTGTTTCTCCTCTGTGATGCCCCTCTGTCAAGCCACCCTGCCTTGGAGCCACCCAGTTATGGACTGAAACTCTACATACTATGAGCTAAGTAAACCTGTCTTCCTTTAACTTGGGAGTGTCAAATATTTTATTTCAACAACAAGAAAAGTAACTAAGACAAAGAGCATGTCTCAAAATAAAAACCAAAAAAAGCTGAGAGTGTAGCTCAGTGCAAAGGCCTAGAGTTCAACCTCCAGTGCTAGGAGGAAAAAAAGTTAAGTGACAAGTTAGTGACAATGGTCAGGATAAACTTAAATTCACCCTAATAACTTTTTAAAGGAGGAGGAACAGAAGAAAGTAAGTCACTTGCAAATTTCAATTTATTACAACTTTTGCTAACAGCATTGATTTGAGACACACTTCACAACTGTGTTACTGAGGAAAGGTCACTGAGCATGACAGATGACTGAGAGTACAAGTTTCTATTCCCACCCATTTTCCAGAACTGAACACAGTTTTGCACACAACTGGTCAGTTTGGTTTCTGATACAGAGGACATCCCAGGTACCAAATTCAAAGTAGCCTGCCCAAGAACAGTACATCAGAACTGTCAGGTCAGGGAACAGTCATGATTAAGAAAACCTGCAATGCCTTCATTATAAATGGCTTTCCGTCTGGGGTCTCTGCTTTGTTGGAGAAAGTTATGAAACATAGTCTTACTCTTTCTTCATGGTTTTGGATTTGTTTGTTCTCCTCTTAGAGGATTAGATAAAGAACCAGTTTGTGGTTTGAAGGTTTGTGGATGTTAGATGTACAAATGTACAAGGAACAGGTCCGGATAGGCAAAAAAAATTTCCTGTATTTCAAAACCCAAACTTCCTCTGTCTTTGATAGAGAAGGGAAATTCAAGGAGCTGAAGTGGGCACCAGGGTCATGAAGTTTATTAGTGGCGTGGATCAGGAAAGCCTGGTGATGCCTGGGTTCTGCACTGCTCTGATCTTTCTCCTGGGCTGGAGTAGGCCCCAGCCTGTGTGACTTATTGGCAAATTTCCCAACTGATAGTGGTTGTGGTTCTCAGACTGAAGAATGTCAGACCTGGTGACCAGGACTACATTTGAAGAAGAGATAACAAAGAGAAACAGCAACTTAATGAGACCCTGCCTTAAAATTTAAAAGACCTGGGATGTAACTCACTATAGAGGCCCTGCCTGGGTTCAGCCCCTAGTACTGTGGGGACAGGAGATTCTTCAGATACTACCAAGTGCTACTTCATGTTTCATTTACTCAATTATCATTTGAGTTACCGGCACACAGAACACAAAGATAGATATGACCAATCCCTCTCTCACAGAGCACATACTCCAGCACAGAAAAGTCCACGTACAATAGTTATGACACAATACTCGAGGGTTATGATGTTAGAATAAACCAGTGCCAGAGCTAAGAGAAGTGGCGATTTGTTTTGCCTGAGACTTGAGCGGATTTTGTAGATTTGTGTACTGGTGCGTGTGGCGGCTCATCCAAGAGCCAGGTCAGGTGTGAAGATAATCACTTTGGTCAGCAGTTGATTTGACTGGCCAAGTGGTTGGGTGAAAAATTTGTGAAATTTCAAGAATCTACCTAAATGCAGATACTGACTCAGTGGGCAGAGGGGTGAACTCTGCACCTCTGTATTTCTAATTAACACCAGGTGACACCGTGCTGTGTGCAGAGACTGCGCAGTTAGGAGCAGGTGTCTGGGAGAACGGACAAGGATTTCACATCAGAGAAGGGGTTTTAGTCCCAGCTCCATCTCCTGTAGCTGGTGATTTGGGGGTGAGTTACTGAGGCTCAACCTCCTGTTCTGTAAAAATAGTTATAATGTTAAATACCTTACAGTTTTCAAAGGTTGGCTAAGAATATAAACATAATGCTTGGAGACAAAATAAAAGTTCAATCAAAATTAATTCATTTTCTCTTTGTTTTCAGTAAACACTATGTAATTGCTTTAGAAAATAAATTTGTCTCCAAAGAACAAAATTCACTTAAAAAGTCTGCACCAATCCACTGAAAATCTCATGACCCTTTTGTAAAGTAAGTATCAATGATATGAATTTGTTTTTGTAGCATATTAAGGCATTAAGCTTTTCCCTGAGGCAGTAACAAAACAATGGCTGAGTCAGATAAGCATACAGGAAGTATTATGCCAAGTCTCATAACCTAACCACCAACAAACCGCTCAACCTTTTCCTTAATCAAGCAATTCAACTGATGGGTGAAACATGAGCAATTTTGGAACTTCCCAGGAAAAAAACTACAATAATGCAGTTTCACACATTTTAACTCCTTTGATTTACTTAAGAATAGATCATCTGAAATAGGCAATAACCCCAGTTGTATGGAGTTTTACTGCTTCATTTTCTCATATACAACGTTACCTGATCTTCAGAAAAATTGTGACCGTAAAGAAGGTCAGGTTAGGAACTACAGGATGTGGGGACACATGCCTGTAATCCCAGCACTCTGGAGGCTGAGGCAAGAGGATCACTGCAAGTTCAAGGCCAGCCTGGGCTACATAAGGAATTCAGTTACCAGCCTGGACTACACCCTGTCTCAGAAAACAACAACAAGAACAAAAAAGGGCATTAAGAGGTATGCTGTTCTTCATGTAAAATTCTTTAGTAATAAAAGCAGCCTTGCCCCCAGAGAGCAGGGCTCCAGTAATCCACTGGTTTTGCCAGGGGTGGGAGACAGGTGGGAAAGGAGGAGGGAGGGTTGTGCTGGGGATTGAGGACACAATGTTTCTTTTACCCTCCCGTCAATTGTGGTTTCAAAGACTTAGCACTCATATTCTCAGCGATATTCGTGGGGCTGCCTTTAAGTAAATTATATTGGAGGAGCAACAAAATTTAACATGACTTATTTTTAAATGTTTTGGCAAATTTACAAGGCACAGTTTTGGGATTCACCCAATATTTTTCTTGATTTCTACATTTTTTTTTTTCTGGCCTCAGTTTTTTCCTGTTTTCTCCATTGTCTAATGATAATATTCCACTTTAAGGAAGTTTGGCAAACTATTAAAACACTTGTAGGAAATTCAAATTTCCTTTTTTTTTTCTGCCTACATCTTAGTATTTATTAAAACCTGGAAGGCCTAACATCATTTTAACGAAAAAAATTTAAGTAATGAGATTGACACTTTATATTTTAAGTTCACTACTTTGTTCAGTGTAGCGTTAGTTGTTCCTTCAGATGAAATGTATACCCAACTAAGTTGAAAGATGAGCTAAATGAAAAAAGGTAAGTTATTTAGCTTTAGAAAATTTAGCAATGCCACTAAAAAAGAAGCTAGTTGACTTGACAACCTGTTACCCAGGGATTTTAATCATTACTCTTAGACTCAGTGATCGTAGATGTTTATAAAAATGATACAAAGGAGCAACAAGACTCATTCCATAAGTTTGGCTGCTCTTGATAAACATTCATAGGGCACCGCGGAACATGCTCTGGGTAAGGGACTGCCTTGAAGAAGTGACGTTCCAAGCATCTTCTGATCAGGAAATGGTCTGCTTGTATCTTTGGAGTTGAATATTTTATTATATTCTTTGGAATTTTTTGGAAATTAATAATTCATGATAAAATGGTGTATGTCTCTCCTTTAATATCAAATTCCTTAAAGATAAGAACCATATCTTGGTCCTTCTTTTATATTTCTATACTGACACACACAGAACCTTGCTTATGGGCACTGGTTAGACATCTGCAGTTTTAAGCTCCTGCATAAAATTATCCTGAGAATGTGATGAACCACCTTAGTTAACAGAATTTATTAGAGAAATATGTTTCATTCTAAATTCTCTTATTTTTTGAGATCAAATATGAGGATGGGGTGAAGAGACAATTCATCTTTCTGAAAGAATATAGCTACTTATCTCCAGCTTTAAAGAGGAAAGAAAAATTTGTTTTGAAGATTTTTCTTCTTATAATGACAGCTCTGACCCTATTTAAGAGTTCGCAGTTGTTACAGGCAATAAAACCTGATCAGAAATTTATAGGTGCCTACTGGGCAGTACTTGTCAAAGCTTAAATCTCAAATAGGTATATGTGTCATCAGATGGAATTTACAAAAGTGATGAAATTCCTTAAAATCACAAATATCGCTGACTGGTGGAGTGAGTTAAGTGAACTCGCTTTCTGAAGAGCATCAGATACCCACAAAATGGAAGGGCTTATTGTACTTTCCCTGATAAAAGCCTGTCTCTGCGGAGACTTGCGATCCATTTGTTTTCTAAATGTGAAGCTGGTAGTGCGATATTTCTTCTGTAATTTGTCTATTTCTTCCACGGCTTATAACAATCTGACAAAAATACATGATTTCTTAAAAGCAAGTATTATGAGGATCGTATTTTAGAATAGGAGGGACCATTTCCTGATCATTTAGAACATCTATTTTGTCAGCAATGCTTGGATAACTTAATAATTAAACTAGGTTAGCTGGAACCCAATAAAACGCAAGTCACAAAACAAGATTATGTTGAAGACTGCCCAGCTGAAACAGTTTATATTTCTTAGCAAGGGAAGAGCCACAGGTGGTACAATTGAATCTCGGACCATCTGATGTGTTTATAGAACCTGATTCCACCAGTAGTGTGGTGGTAAATGTTTAACTACCGGCTCTCCAAAAAGCAAAGAGCCCTGATTTATAGTGTTTGTTGATTTTCTCGGCACACTACTCCTACCACAGCCATTTTCAAGCTGTCAGTGTGGAGTCACGGAACTCAGAGTAGGAAGGAACGGGGCAGTTGGCTCTCAGGACCCGATGAGTACTGGCCCTGTCACTCCACTCAATAAAAAGTTTGCAAAATGAGGTCTTCTCACAGAACTGCTGAATGACATATTCTTCATTTGATCTGATATAATGATTGACATACAAAGGAAAGGAATTAAATGAGAGTTCTTAATGTTTAAACCCCTCAAAATACAATAAGGATGGCATTCCAAAACTTTGAGAAAACAAAAAGTTCAAGACAACAGCTTTGGTAAAAGAGATGGATGTTACCATTATTTTCTAGGTATTCATTACCTAATGTAGTATTTTTATGAGTTCACCTTCATTAGAAAACGTAAAAATGTATTGTTCGGTATTGTTAGGGGTAAGTATGTTACAATGGCCATTTTTTACTTAACTAAAGTTTCTCCGATCAAAAAGGTTTAAATATTATTCTTATCATTATCTTAGCAATAAAACTTTGGAAAAATATAGCAATTCCCTAATGTGTTGAATAATACATAATGGATACCATGAAATTCCTTCGTGTTCTCCGAGGGCGTTAGAGAGGCTCTGGATGGGTCTGCGAACCACCGCAGTGCACTGAGAAGCTATTTAAATAAATGGAACAGTGGGAGTCCCCTTGCCCGCTGTTGTGTTCCTGAGTATTTAGGTTGGCTTTGGCTATTCCTCTCACCCTTTCATCCTCACTGCCTGCTGTGAGCTGTCACTTGCTGTCTGAGTGACGAAGGCCTCTGGCTATTTCACTGCCTCCTTCCTATTTCTAATTTGCTGCTCTAACCTGCTGAGGGCTAGGAAACAAAGCAGCCAGCCCACCTTCTTAGCCTTCTGTATGAAATAGACTCAGAGAGGGCCCGGAAGGCTCTCCTCTGGGTAAAGGGCAGCAATTCCAATCTATCGATTTTGACATCTGGTGTCCCTACAGGAAAACTCTCTACATTTCCTAAAACAAGAAAAAACATACTAGTGTGGCCATGATCCCACATAATTGAACTTGGGGCTGAGATCTATATTGTCCATAAATTGACTGTCATACCACTACTGTCTGTCATTACACCATGAAATATTGAGGGACTCTTTTCCTATCTCCGTACAACTCAAACAGTAGAACTACTCTGTTAATTAGAGCTGGATTCTTGACATGAGATCTGCTACCTTTCCTCTTATTTGGAGTTCTCTCCTACCTCTGATTTGCCACCTACAGTTACACAGACAAAGACAGCTCCACTTAAAATTTTGAGGTCTTTCTATCCCAGATGTTTTTTCTCCTCTTAGTTAGACACAAGTATACAATTCAACACGTTGTGATTAATGTGTATATCAAACTGTCCATCACTCCAGTCATGATATGAACATTCTGTCGCCCAGAAAGTACTCTCTGCCTCTTTCAGCCCATTCCCACTTCTTACAGGAAGTCACTGTTCTGACTTCCTACTGCTGAGCATTGTCTGATGACTTCAGTTTATCACGTGGTCTGGGAGATGTAGCCTCTTGTATGTATCATAGTTCTCCAGTCTGTGAAGATGCTGCGATTTGTATGCCCATTCTCCTGCTGATGGATATGTTTGTTGTGTAGAACTATGAGAAGTAATGCTCTGTAAGCATTCTTGGATATGTCTGTGTGGACATAGTTTTTCTTGTCTTCTGGGCAAAAATCATGAAGCAGAACTGCTGTCATAGAGTAGGTGAATATTGTTTTTTCCTCAACATTTTGCTATGAAATTTTCAAGCATGTACACAAAAATAAGGAAGGAAATGACAATAAATGACTTTTTATTACAATATTCACCATTTAAATTCTGCAAGTAGCACTTGCTAATTTTATTTATTTATTTATTTATTTATTTGTCTTTTTTTGAGACAGGGTCTTGCTATGCAGTCCAGGCTGGCCTTGAGCTCACTTTGTAGGCCAGGGTGGTCTCAAACTCACAACAATCTTCCTGCCTCAGCCCCCCGAGTGCTGGGATTACAGGTGTGCACCACCACACATGGCTCTTTATATATTTTGTTAGACATACATATTTAAATTTTTTCTCCTAGTCTGTAGATTGCCTTATCATTTTAAGTGTCTTTTGATGAGAAGAGTTTTTCACTTTCATGAAGTCTCACTTATAAATTTTTATTTTTATTAGTATGTTTGCATTACATAATGACTACATTTGTCATGAAAAGTTGATACATGTATGTAACATACCTTAATTCTCTTTACCATGCCAGACAACCACTATGCCCAGAGGAACAAGAAGTATGTTTGGATTTAGAACTGTTTAAGGGAGAGTGCTGTCAAGCGTAGCTTGGCTCGTTTGCTTGCTTTGTGTATAGGTTCTAGACCAAAGTTGTCACTTAGTCTTCCAGGAGCTATGTACCCTTCACGATACTGTCTCATAGTTTAGGAGCTTAGGAAGTTGTGTTATCTGGGAGTGATGACAATACACTGTAGAATGCGACTAGCAGGCAGAAGGAAGAAACAGAGAGAGAGAGATCACAATAAAAAGATAAGCTTGTTCCTTGAGCAGAACCTGCAGGCTCCATCACTAATAAACTATGACGTCTTAGTGATTTTTCTGGGTGCTGAGATAAAATACCCAACACCCAAAGTTAAAAGATGAAATGTCTTTATTCTTTCTTTTAAAAATTAAAAACTGACAAAACAACGAAGATGGAATCAGAACAACACAAAAACAACAAAAATGATACATGACCTCAAGACAAAATGATAGAAATTTACGATGGTTACATACTGCTAGATTACATGCTGTTATCTCCAACTAAGTTACTCAGTCCATTAGACAGAAGAATGTGATTGATCAAACAATCGAAAACAGTAACAAGTAAAAAGATAATAATTTTTTAAAAATTGGAAATGATGCAGAGTTTCACCATACAAAATGGCAGGAGTTTAACAATGGTTCTGATACTATATACTGTTTTCAGATCAGTCATTCTGATTACCAAGTTCAAGCATGTAAAATTGGTCAAGAAAAAAGAAAATTTTAAGCATTAGCTGTTCCTCTCAATAAACTACAGACATCAGCAGTACAGCTATTCCAGCTATCCTCATATATACATATAAATTTTGTTTTTCATTGTTTTAAAAAAACCAACATAACAAAAACAAATACATAAACAAAACAGCCTAGAGAGCAATAAAAATGATACAGAATTTTAAAACATGGTGATAGGATATTAACAATGGTTGTTATACTACACAATGTCATCTTCAAAGTGATTGCACATATAACCAGATACAGGCATACAAGACTGATCAAACAACTACACATTAACAGTTCCTTTCAATAAACCAACAGATATTAGTAGTACAATTATGCTAGCTATCCTGTGTATACACGTGTGTGTGTGTGTGTGTGTGTGTGTGTGTGTGTATATATATACACATATTTTTCCCTCTTCCTTCTTTCTTTTAAGGAGGAAATGTTTATTTCAGCACACAGTTTGTAGAACTTTCAGTCCATAGTCTGCTGGCTCCAAGGCAGGTGGCATAGCAGAGGGACATTGCAGAGGAGAAACATTCTGTGGTAAACCATGGGGACGGCAGAAGGCAGCAAAGTAGGAAGTAGCAGCCACCAACCCAGCCTTTATATTTCATCCAGACTACCTGCCTTTGGATGGTGCCACCCACGGTGGGTGGAGACCTTAATCCCAGCATCATACCATAGATCCAGCCACCTCAGGAAAGCCCAACCTATGACTGCATGGGGCTTTGAGGGAGGGGTCTAATTTCAAGCCATAACAAAAGACCTTCTACCAAGATCCTCTCTCTGTCTCTCTCTGTCTCTCTCTGTCTCTCTCTCTCTCTGATGTTTGCCCTGTCTCCTTCTCCATCCCACAGGTCTGTCCTGTCTGTCTTTTTCTGCAGTGGTTACCCAGCTTAGGCCAGGAACAGTTGCTTCCTTATGCTTTGTCATTTAACACCAGGAGTCAACCAGTTGTGAAGTGAGAATTACTAGCTCTGGAGTAATTCTCCAGAGCTCTGGTACTTGGTGTGTGGGTGCTCAAAACTCAGGGTTTTCACTTTTTAATTTTTTTACTCATAATCAAACTTTTCCATAATTCTAGCTATCCTTAAATTTTTTTTGGAGACAGGATCTCACTGCATAATTTAGGCTAACCTTGAGCTCACTATGTAGTTCAGGCTGGTCTTGAACTCATGGCAGTCCTCCTTCCTCAGCTTCCTAAATGCTGGGATTACAGGTGTGTGCCACCTCACCGGACAATCCTTACTATGAATCTTACAAAGCAAACATAGTCACACCTAATACAACTCCACCAGGATTGGGTTTTGGCCTGTGCAGCAATAGCTTGGTTCTTGATCCATTCTTCAGCCTCTTTAAACTATGACAGTGGGTGGTGTCATGTGCGTCTCCTCAGCCTTTAGTAGAAGAAAAACACTTCTAGATATCCAGGCTGATTGTAAATTGAAAGTCCTTGGGCCATAGTGCAGCTGCGTCACTTTCGTGCCCTGGGACTCCCATTGCCTTGCCTTCGTCATGCTTCAGTTTACTGCCAGGGTACACGGCCTGCGTAAATCAGTACGATTTACCTAAAGTCAGATAAGGTCTGACTTCACTGTGTATTTCCATGCCTTTAAGAAATGGAGTTCACAGGGGTTCAATAATCTACGCAAGAAGTTTTACGTTTCTTGCAGTTGCTTTGACTTCCCACCATCACTGCTTTTGCCGAAATGCTTATCATTTTAATGTATGCAAGTTAGTAATTCTCACTTCACAACTGGTTGGCTCTGAAAATGTGCACATTTAATTACACCAAAGTCAGCAAATAAAACAGACTTTTGCATGAGAATTCCTGGGAAAACATTTTAATCACTTAAAACATCATTAATTTTAAAACTAATTACACTAAATAAGACTTGGCAAATTCCTACCCTTAAGACAAATTGTTCATATTTCTCTTAATTTGTTTGTGCATGTTACCATAGAAACAGCGAAGTAAAAACATATCAGCCACAGCATTGTTCAGCTCTGGACTTCCTCCTATAGATTTGATTAAGTCATGTGGCGCACTCATTTTGAGAATCTGAGAACACAGCATTTTTTTTTTTTTGGTAAAAACATGGTCAGCCTTTAGACATAATCAATAAAGCATTAAGAATTTGGTCCTATATGAGGTCAATTCTCTTTCTAGTGTGATAAAATAAGAAAAAGATAAGTCATTTACTTTAATTAGTGACTTATTAGCAAATATAATGCCTCTGATTCATTTCTCAAAGCAACAGATCTTGATCTTGTAGAAGAGATGAAAGAAACCTGCTTATTTAGTAAATGAGACAGGTGGCCTTTTAAAGTAAAGCACCAAATAAGGCAATTTGGGGGCTTATTTTATTTGCAGATGCACTGAATATTATCCTCCATCTTCCTGTCCTACAAAATATTTAACACAATGAGAAAATATACTTCTTTGTGAGTGGGGTGTGCCTGAGGTATTATAATTTTGTCTTTGTAAGACCCATTCATGACATGCTTTCTCATAAGAATGTTACTTTTATTCCCACTGGGGTTCACCTAGAAAGTTGGTGTGGTTATCACATTTATATTCTGTTTCTTCTCCTCTAATGTCTGGTAGAAAAGCATTCTTGTGTGTTTATTCAGTTCAAGTAAGACAGATGTTATGAAGGCCAGCGGAGGTAGGTGTTGCTTATATAAGGACCCCCCCTTCCAGCATATCAGAAAGACATGTCTTACATTTCTCTAGTATTTGTAAACAAAATGAATTGTCAGAATCACTAGAGAATAGTCAGAGATCATCCTATTCCACTCACTAGCAATTACCAGGGAAAGAAAAGTGGTTATTATTTTTAATCTGAATTTTCTTTGTGGATGCCTGTAGAATTTTGAGGCTGACCAATAGGAATAATTTGACTTTCTAGCAAAGGTTTTATTCAGTAATAGCTCAATCACACAAGCAACTGAATAATTTCAACATCTTGTGTAAAAGAAATGTTCCTACTACAGCAGTGAAATTATTTCATTGCAAGTGCAGAAAATACTAACTCTAGGTTTTCTTACTTGACTCAATGTGGAAAATATTTTAATATATATGAATGTTTAACCATATAATTACACTTCATCTCAGTAGAGAGATATATGTGTATAATTTCTACACATTTCTTGAAGCATGGAACACTCTGATCTTAGAGATGCAACCTCTCTCGTAGCACTTAACTTGAAGCACATATCAGACATCTGTGGGATGCATCCGGGCTGTGGTTACCCTGTAATATAATGTGGAGATAGATGTGCATGTGGAGAAGGAACAACTGTATCACTGAATCCGCCTGTCACTGGTCTGTTCCAGAGCACAGGCATGCAGCAGCCTCCACCCCATTTGGACTGGTGGTGGAGTTTGTGAGACTGTCCCTCTGCCTTCAGGAGGCACTGACCCTCCAAGAAGAGCCTGGGTAGATGGGGAGGGTGTTTGAAAACGAGTCCTCGCACCATTGCTTTAACGCCTTTCTACTCTACTCTAAAGGCAGTACTGTATTTTTTTAAGTGTTGGAATTGGCAGATCCGCAGGCCACTGGCTACAGCTGAACAATCCTCTATTCAAATCAAACAGCCCAAGCCCAGATTCAGTGGAAAGTTGGGATGGAGCTCACAGAGGGAGGCCTCTTTGCTCTTTACCGCGCAGAGGGTGAAGGTATGTCAGGCGCCCCAAAGATTCCAGAGGGAAGAAGTCAGCAGAGTTCTTATACAGCATCTATTATACCAGTTTCACAAGGAGGATATACAAACTGGAGGGAAGAAAAAGTTTACCTAACTTGGCTTCCTTCTGCTGGTGCCGCCAGGGTCTAAGCCTCCTCAATATCTCCTGAGCAGGAGGCCTTGCTCTCTCTTCCTCAATCACACCAGATTTTGTAGCACTAACACTTCTAAGTAAACACCAGAATAAAATGCTCCTTAGAAAGGAGCCAATGCAGGGCTGGAAAAAGAAAGTGAAGGAGGTTGTGCAAATTTGGCAAGGCAAGTTGCAGCAAGGTAAGAGGAGAAGGCAGAGTGAAAGAGAAGTGAAAAAAGAGAGTTGGAACCTGGCAGTGAGTTTATGTGTTTTCTGACAAATAGGATGCTTGGTTTCTGAGGGGCTGGTGCACGGCCTGTCCATCTTGTAAATTACCTTCTTACAACAAGGCGACCACACACACACATACAAATATACTTCACTCTTTTTTGTTGTTATTGTTTGGTTTGGTTTGGTTTGGTTTGGTTTGGTTTGGTTGCTTTTTTGAGATAGGATCTCACTATGTCATTCAGACCGGCCTTGCCTACTATGTAGCGTGAACTGGCCTCAAATTCCCAGCTTCCAGTGATACTCCTGCCTCAGCCTCCGGGGGCTGGGATTAAAAATGTGTGCCGCCGTTCCCAGCCCAAACTCTATTATTTATGAACCCACTCAAGCTCAGCTGTATTGGTTTCTTAAGGCTGCCATAACAAAGAACCAAAAACTAGGTGTCTTACAACAATGGAAATGTGTTGCCTTGCAGTGTTGAAGCCTAAAAGTCCAAAGTCAAAGCACTGACAAATAGGGCCATCTCTGGGCGCTTTTAGAGGGAATCTTTCCTCGCGTCTTTTAGCTTCCTGTGTTTGCCAACCACCCTTGGCATTCTTCAGCTTATAGATACATTGCTCCAATCCCATGGGCCTCATCTCCCTCCTCCTTCTCTGGGTGCGCTATCAGAGTGCTCAAAGCCCCCCTTAGTAAGGACACTAGTACTACTGGTTTAGACCCATTCTAAATGACCACATTGTACCTTCACTACTTCTGTAAAGATCCTATTTCAAAACAATATCACATTCCAAAATAATAAAAGTTTAGAACTTAAACATATCTTTTTTGGGTGATGCAGTTCAACCCAGAGCAGACCCTTGTGCAGAAGAACTTGTACTCTTCCTGTTGCTCTGTGCTTACCACCTCACTAATCAGAGTCAATAAAGTGAAATCTGTTTCTGTAACACCAGAGGTGTACAGATAAAGATATCAGGGAGGCACAGATCCCTCACCTTTTGAGAACTCATCCCCATTGTCTCTTGGATCCGCCGGGGACTGGCTCCAAGACCCCCTGCAGGTACTAATATCGTTAAATGCTCAACTCATTTATAAAAAGTGATAAATGTTTTGCATAGAATCCTGAAATCTTCCAATATACGTTAAATCATCCCTACATACTTATAGTCCCTGCTGTCAAGTCTATGTGGAAATCGTGACTATAGGGTACTGTTAAAGAAAAGAGAAAGGAAAAAAGTCTAGAGATGTTCAGTGCAGATAAAATTTTATTTTTCCAAGTATTTCTGACTTCGGGTCAGTTGCATCTGTAGATAAGGAACTTGGCAGATAGAGAGGACCAAATGTACTCACCAGGCCTGTGCCAGACACTTTCATAATTACCATGAGTCTAAAGAGCAGGATGACCTAAGACCTTTTAACTTTGCTATTTCCCCAAACCCTCGCTAAGGACATTTGTCTGATAGGAGACTATGGATAGTTCCTAGAAGACAGCATCTCCTAGACCAAGCTTTTAATTTGTTAGAGAGGCCACATAATCTCTCCAGTGACCACAACTAGTTAGAGCTAGATCCAGGACTAGAATCCAATTTTATTGATTCCCACTCCACCAGGCTTTGTTTATGTGTTACCTTCTTATTTGACTTTGATATTATATTTGCAAGGTGGAAATAAATCCAACTTTAACTCCAATCAGAGCAAAAAGGAGAGTCGGCAAACCCTGGCCAGAACCCTCTCTTGGGTTTCACTACTTCCTAGTTACTTGTTCAGGGGACAAAAACAGATTGCACATGGTAGAGAGAAATGTCTATGAAAAAAAAATCACTCTTTGTAGGGCCAGTGTAGAAGATGAGAATGCAGTGAGAAGTGGACACAGCCCTGTCTTCTAAGTGTTCATAGATATATGGAAGATACAGAGATACAATTAATCTCACTCAAATGGAATAGGCATCACAATACAGATTTTAAACAAGTGCTAGAAGAAAGAGCCAGAAGTTGAACGGGTCCCAAGAACAAGTTTATTAGGTTTTATCAGTGGATCAAATTAGGCCACTGATTGGTCTAGGTGGAGAGCCTCTGGCATGGAATCTAGTGTGCTGGGGACTGACAGAAGTCATAATGGCAGGTCCTTGAGACAAGTAAATCATGAACGTCAAGAAATGAGAAAGCAAAGTCAGTGGGAGACAGTTGCTTAAGAATCTAGTCTTCTACACTAAGTAATTCGGACTTGGTCTTATGACAATAAATACTCGAAGTTGCCGTTAATGGTGTTTTTCTGTTAGGGAAAAGGGAGGTCAGCCTGGGCTGGAAGAATCCCTGGAAGTGCCCAGCCTCGCCTTGCTCACCAATGCCTCACACTGGAGCAGAGTCTTCTCTCTGAAGTAACTAATGTCAGGTGGTATCTTGTGTTAGCTTTCTGTTGCTAGGACAAAATACCTGACACTTGTAACTTAAAGGAGGATTTGATTCATAAACTGAAAGACTTCGGCCGAGGTTGGTTGGCGCCAAAGCAGAAATGTCATGGTAGTGGGCGTGTTAGAGCAAAACTGCTCGCTTCCTGAAGGGCAGGAAGCAGGGAGCCAGAGGAGCCTGAGGGAGAAGGGACACTCCCTCCACGCTCCTTCCTCTGGCCCCGCCCCGCCTCCTTACGTCAGTGTATTAATCTGCTAATGAGATTAGCACTGAGCATCTGATCACTTCCCCAAAGCCCCACTCTGTTAAACACATGAATCCTATGGGAATCTTCTCATCTAAATCATAACACATCCCCAAACCCTGTTTCATTTAAGGTTATACTGAGGGCTTTAGAAAAGCAGGAGCCCTGATCAAGGGCTAAGTAGCCAGTTTACCTGTGGGAAACTCTCTTTCTAGGGAGGAGAAAGGCCCCTGACAAGTTGTCAGGAAAGAGGCAACAGGGTTCCTCTGACATTTGAGGAACTCCTTTCCCCCTCTTTGTCCTTCCCAGGCTGTGTCATTAATTTCCAGGCTGTCTCCATAGCAAAGCACAAATGGCATGTTGGTATGTGTAGGGGAGTATTAGCTGGCGGAGCTGTTTCGAGCTGTAGGTGTATTTTTTAAAATTTTTTTACACAAGTAAGCACTAAGCAGTTAATGATGCCACTTTCCCCAAGGGTTAAAAGTAATAAGACTGTCTTTGTGCCTCTGTGGTCTGAATTTTTACCGGCTGCTATGAAGGAGGGAGGGGTATTTGTCCATATAATTTGCATGTTAATGTTTTTTCCTAAAAAAATTGTTCTGAGAAAGGACATACTTCAAAGCATGCTTCAAGCGAACAACATTTCAATTTTTACAACCCAAGTGCCACCTAGTAAGAAAAGAGAAGTTGATTAATTTCAAATTAATTTCATTCATTATAAATTTCAGATAACAACACAGAGGATACCAAAAAATATATACATACATCAAGATAGGAAAAACTTGTATAAATATTTTAATACTAAATGTACTGAAACATCATAAGAGTAATCCAAGGTCAGCCCAGGCTGACCTCCCTTTTCCCTAACAGAAAAATACCATTAACGGCAACTTCGAGTATTTATTGACCTCTGTGGTGACAAGAGGGGCTCCAAGTGGTGGCCCTTGGCTCCCAGACATTTATTAGCACAGCGCACTCCTGTGTGGGTAATCTTAGCCACTGAGACTGCTGCGCATGCATATTCAGCTTCTTCTCTAAGCGCTGGCAGTAGAGTGGGCTTTCTGTGATATGTGACATTCTCTAAGGTGCCCCGTACGAGCATAACACCATCTGTTGAAAAAAACCATATTATTTTTCTTTTTCTGGAAGTGTGTATACATTTTTGGTGGACTCTGTAGTTATATTCACAGTTTCAGGTAACATATCACAGTTCGGTGCTTAGTCATCTCTGAATAAGGATAAGGAAGGAGACATTTCTCTAAAATTTTGCCCTTAAAAAAATAAATAAATAAAATTTTGTCCGTCTCTCCTCTGCCCTCCCTCACCCCCCCTTGCCCTCCCCTCTCCTACCCTTTCAAACAAGCACAACTCACAGGGGCCCTTGAGTCTCCCCAGACCCCACGCTGTGCAGCATCAGGGGTCTGGATGGGCAGCACTGGACTGAAAAGAAAGGACACAAAGTAAAGCTGGCATGGGCCCATCACCAGCCCTTTTCCCATTAAAGGGAAAGGAAGCCCAAAGCACTCACTCAGTTTGTGAGGAATTTTGCGATTTGTGTGATTTTTGTTTCTCCTAAAGTACATGGCAGGAGCTTCTTGTAGAGGAAGACAGGGAGGAGGGGAGCCTCTCCCTGTGGGACTCGCCCCAGAGGGTGGCCTCCTGGGTGGCTCCGCAGGGTGGCCAAGAGGACCGGCTGTCACCTGCTGAATCACCCTCCCCACATCCTGCTCGCCGCGTGGGGGGTGTCTACACAGGCAGTGTTGACCTTGCTTGCTCAGAGGAGGATGAAGTCACAACCTGTGTGGGTTTCTGGGATGGCCAGGGTGTGCCCTCCTCCCATAGAGTGGGTTCACCCCCCCACAAGGTAGGGAGGCCACCCTTCCTGTATCCGTAACCTGCCCCTTAGCAAATTCTGAAAGGGACTTGAAGGTCCTTCACAGCTTTCATCATAACCCTTAGTGTTATAAAAACAAACAAACAAACAAACAAACAAACAACTTCATGCTTCTCTCTATATTAAACTTTGTTTTTGCAGGGAGAGAGATGTTAATGCCTAAATGTTAAAAAGAACAAAAATACAGTGAAAAGTCAAAACCCAATGACAATGGCTTTTACTGGAAAACACCATGGGTCAGGAAGTCTGGATTACATGAGTTCACTTTTGAACCTCCTGTGTGCCCAGAGGAAGATCAGTTGCCTCTGTGAAATGTCTCTCTTTCAGGGGAACTGGCTTCAGTCCATGGGGATGTGGCATTAGCCCAGGTGGACATGCATAGCTGGTGTAGTAGTGAACCGTGGTATCGCCTCGAATAATTAATCCCAAGCTGATTGGTTTGCCACAGCACGGTTGTGCATGTGGGTGACTCACTCACAGGAGATGGAAGACCCGCCATAGGTCTAGGTGGCACCAACCAATAGGCTAGCTGCATGGATGGAATAAAAAGGGAAAGAAGAAGGAAATCTCACTTTCGCTGATTCATACGTCAGAAGAGGATACAACAGACAGAGATTCCCGACCTCAGAGAGGCTGCGGCTCTCTTGCTCCCGCAGTGGCCGCCTTACTGCAGGACGCATCTTCACTTTCCCTACTTCTTTCTGCACTTCTTCACTTTTCTTTCACTTCTTTTCCTTCTTCTTTTACTTTAAATAAACGTTGCATTTTCAAGTTCATCAACTGTCCCATCCAGTTCTTTAAACAAGACAACAAGAGCCTAGAACCACTGCACACCACACCATCCCACAATAATAAGCCTACCTTGTGAATATATAGGTATGAATTTAACTGATACGGTTTATATTCATACTGAAAAGGAGGCTAAAGTTTTTGGAGTTTTTTTTTCTCTCTAGTGAGGTTTGAACCTAGAGCCTTGTGCATGTCAGGCAAGCACTCTAACACTGAGCTACATCCCCAGGATTTAAAACATTTTTTTGTAGCAAACACAGAAATGAATTGAGGAAAAGGCAGAGCTTGGAAGGACGAGACTCAGGCCGTGGCCTGAAGAAGAGCCCGCATGATAAAAGCAACCGTGGCCCAGAGGCAAAGGCAGGCTGACACAAACACAGTTTCTCCCAGCTTTGTCCAAAACCAG
The DNA here is from genome assembly GCA_004027595.1 of Dinomys branickii. Classification (NCBI taxonomy): domain Eukaryota; kingdom Metazoa; phylum Chordata; class Mammalia; order Rodentia; family Dinomyidae; genus Dinomys; species Dinomys branickii. The sequence continues at coordinate 43,716 of PVLD010002426.1, read as the reverse complement.
AAGAAACAGCCTGCTGCTGCTCCATCAAAGCTCAACAACAAACACAGTATTTGGGAATAAAAAGAACTCGTAAAAAGCTGTGCCCACCACGATGGCGTATTAGTGTCTCTTCTGAAGCCGTACTGACACAGAAGCATTCGAATAAATTGAATCTTCTCTCTCAGCAGATGTACCTGGTGAGAATGTCCAGTCTGAAGCCCACAGTGACCCGCAAGCCCCTTTAACTAGAGACATTAAGTATGTCGGATTCTCACCCCACCTGAGAGATGACCAGCTTCCTGTGTGTTTCAGAGCAATGTGCATTAGTCCCTCACCTGGGCTCGGGGTAATGTGCACAGGTTAAAGATGACACTGACAAATACTCAAATAACTTTGACTGGGGACCTTTTAGGTTTTAGGCATCATGTTGGTGAAAGAGATAAGACAGGGGCCTTGCCCTCAGAGACAAGCAGACATGTAAATAAATAAATTACAACATAACATCCTTAGTGCCTTGACACACTATGGCCTCAGCAGGAAGGAAGAGGAAGTGATTAACTCCTTCTGAGAATTACAGAACTGGGGTGAGGGTTGTACTCCAAAGACTCTTGAGTTATTTATAGAAGTGTTGTTTTAAAAAACTTGGACAGGGAGAGTTTCATGATCAAATAATTTAAACAGCTCTTTTACTATAAGATTTATTATTGCTACTTCCAATTTTTACTATTTTGAACACAAACCCATGTATATCTGTACACATATTTTATAATTATCACTTTAATGGCATAAGGTACAGTTTGTTATAACCATTCCAGAGATATGGTAAAGGAGATATGGAGAAATTAAGAAATGTGCCTAAGAAATACCTCTAAAGTGTAGCAAAGCCTATGCACATGTACCAGAAGATACCCAGTAACATAATAATTAGACTTTTTGTTTGTTTTCTAGTACTAGGGATTGGACCTAAGGCCGTTGTACTGAACTGCACCCTAAACCCTTCTATTTTTAAATTTTTGAGACAAGTTCTCACTAAGTTCATAAATTGCCCAGGATGGGTTCAAATTAGTGACCTTCCTGCTTCAACCTCCCAGAATACTGGGATTATAATCGTGTACTGCCATGACTAGCTAATAATTAGGTTAGTTAATAGGAATGTGTTATGAAAAAGAAGTGCAAAAACAGAAGATGGCCACAGTTTCCCTAGAGGTAGTGTCTTGAATTAGCTCATTTCCCAGAGGGAAAGAGGAAATCATCGGTAGAAAGAAAAGGTTATTTTTCTTGCACATATCTATTTCAGAAGAGATGTTAATAAACAGAGGTCATGTAAATTCCAAATAGTCTTCTCCAAGATTAAATTCAAAGGTGCAATCAATAAGTGCAGTTATCTGTGGTAAGACTGGTAGGTGTTTGGGAATAAAGAAATGACCCTTCACAGAGTTTTAAATGCTGAATGTGACATAAGCTTTAGGAGTAGGACAATTTATTAAGGCTTAGATATAAGACTTACCTGAAGAGAAAAATAAGAACTGTCAGTACTTGATAGAAACATTCTTGACTAAGCTAAGGATAAAATTCCACCAAATCTTCAGGAATGAAACATTGCTAGTTCTAACAGGACAGCACCAGCTTGTTTTTGTAAAAATATGTTTTATTTAAGTTCATTCTTCAAATTTGGATCCAAATGTTTGATTTGGGTGATTTTTTTTTTCAATGCCGGGCATTGAACCCAGGGCATTGTACATGCTAGGCAAGCATTTTACTACTGAGCCACAAACCCAGCAACGTGAGTGTGTTATAAAGAGGTATTTAAATATTACTAGCTCTCCACTTATTGAAAACCTGAGATTTAAGAGCATTGGCCTTGGGATCCAATATGTCCAGGGGTTGAAATCACAATTTTCTGTCCTATAAGTCCATGATTTGGGACAATATACTTTCTGCCCATGGCCTTTTCTATAAAATGGAGATAGTAAGACCAGCCTCCCCCAAAGACATGAGGATCTGATGCCTTGCACTTTTAAAGCACTTAGCACAGTACCTAGACTATCATAAAGCTCTCCCCATCAGCTTCAGTAATAATTTTACTACGCTATATATTCTTCTGAAAGCAGAGAGGAGAACAAAGCTGGTTCGTTCTGGAAGGAGAAAGATTAAGTTCACAGAAAAAAAATATATATATGGTGCCCACCAGGCAGGCTATAATTTTTTTGAGAAGAAAGACAGAAATAACAAATGTTGGCAGGAATATAAAGAAACTGGAATCTTCACACATTGCTGGTAGGAATGTAAAATGGTGCAGCCACATTAGAAAACAGTTTGGCAAATCCTCACAAAGTTAATCATAGAGGACCAAAGAAACACATATCCACAACAAAACTAGTGCAGGTATTTTTAAAGAATAATAATTCTAAGGAAAGATTCTTAACTGTTGGGGCCAAGTGGAAAGGAAGGGAAAAAAGGTAAATATATATATATATACACACACACACAAGATAGTTAACATAATTATACAGCTAGTTTCCCTTAGTTCATTGAAAAGAAAGGTTGGTGTTAATATTGCTTGAACTATTGCAAGCCCTTCCCAGTCCTCATCAAGGTCTAGGAAGTTTACATTTGTAACTTTCAATAACCATGGAAGTTATCGGAATCCTAGCCAGTTAATTCCAGTCTACCACTGTCAGTGTGGTAGGTGCATGGTGAGGATAAAAACATTAAGGCATATTTGTAGTTGTGGGAAGTCAAGGGGTCCTAAGTTCAGCTAGGGTAATGGTCAACCAGAACAAAAGCCTTGACCCAGGGTCAAACCCAGGTTTTATTAATTAGTGAAGAGGGGAGTGGCTCAGGGAAGAGTGACTGTGAGAATGGCAGGAAGTACATGTGTGCTGTGAGATGGGCTAGGTAGGAGGCCTCAGATCACCTCTGCAGTATGCAGAGAGAAGGATATGCAGGAAGAGTAGTCTGAATGACATCACTCAAGGTAATATCTAATGTTTTGGGGTCAGTGCTTCAGCTCTGATATGTAATCTTTTGTGCCCTGGGAAGTCATAGCCTCTTATCTAGAGACTCCATCCTAGCTGACAACATGGTGAACACGGCTCTCCCTCCCACCCAGCTCACACATGTTTTTGGGAGCTATAGGGTGGGGCAACACTGACCTGTCACCTTGCTACATATCAGCTCCTTGGCTAGACCAATTTGCACTGCTTAAGCCAATTGAGGAGAAAAGGAAAAGTCCTAGCCAACTCTGTGCATATCAATACATGGAACTAGGGCCAGGTTTAGTCAAAATGGAGATAATGGCTCTTCTTTCAAGGAGAGTTGGTCAGGTGGTCCTCCACATTGGACAATATTGAAGATAACAACATGCAATGTATTAATTATTGTCACTCTCCTATTAGCCTAATGTGAAACTTTGTTTATTTCTATTTTTCTTTTTCTCTTTAAAATAAAAAAGACTCTTTCAATACAAAGAAACAAATGATAATAGTTAAAAATATTTTTATTTTATTAAATATTCAATTCTTTCAGGAACCATTTCTAGGAATTAAGAAAAATAGAAAGAAAGCATTTTAAGGTCAATGTTAGATGTTCTTTATTCAGTTAAAATAAAAAACTATTACATGTTCCAACAGTGTTATCCTTAATAGCCAAAAAGTAGAAGCAACCTGAATGTTTATCAATTGATAAATAAACAAAAGATGGTGTCTCCATGCAATGGAATATTATTTACCCACAAATGGAACAAAGGCTGATCTATGCCACAATACACACAAACCATGAAAATATCATCTCAGTCACGAAAGGCTGGATACCATGTAACTGCATTGATAAGAATTCTCCAGAATGAGAAAGTCCAGAGAGGCTGACAGTGGTGATCACCAGAGTCCAAGAGCAAGGGGCAAAACGAAGTGACTGCTGATGAGCCTGGGGTTTACTCAGCGCTGACAGAAGGGTTTTGGGATTACATAATGGTGATGGTTGCTCAAAAACGTAGATGCACTAAAAGCCGCTGCATTTCCATTGTAAAATGATGCATTTTCTTTTCTGTGAATTATTCCTCAATTTAAAGAAATAAGGTGAAGTTTCAAAGATGAGTAAGGCTAAAGCAGGCAGGCTTGGGGAGTCGGACACCCTGGCTGAGGGATCTACATAGATCAACGTGCAAACCAGTATCATCTAAGACTTGTCCAAAACTTGGTGAGAATCTGTTGAAGGCAGAACCTAGGGCTGCATTACTCCGACTATTGTCAGTGGAGTGTGAGTTGGGTGTTACCTTCTGTGACTGTATGAATAAAGGAACTGAGAGCAAGCAGAAGAAACCTTAGCAGCTTGGCATTGCGTGGGCAGTGGGCTCTTCCTGTTGGATGAGGGCATGCAGAGCCTGTGGGCAGTTGCATGTTGCCAGAGTTACACACTAACTGCGCACAGTAAGGCCACATAGGGGGCCTTGACAGACCAGAAATGAAAGCAGCCGGTCCCTTGTATCCTTTGAGAAGCGTTGTCACAGCAAGTCCACCACAGGGAACAGTGAGCTGGAGAAGCAGGTCAGGAACAGAGTGTACAGAGCCTCACAGTAAAATAGGTCCGGTTGTGTCCAAACTGCTCTGACTAGGGTTTGCCCGCTGAGGCACAATAATTATGAATTATGACCCTTCGCATATTGATTACCTTTTACAGTAGGAGTAGAGAAAACAAAGTAATTGGAAAATTTCAAGAAAAAGAAAATGTTAAAAAGCATACAAACTCTGGGAAATGGGTAAGGGAATAACTCCTGTATCTAGAAATCTGAAAAAAATTATCTGATATAGTCAAACAGGAACATACGACACACCAACCAACATCAAAGTTTTATTTATGTCTATTAAGAAAAGTCAGAATCAGCAATTCTGGAAAGGAAGCTGGGCTGAGAGCTGAGTTAGTGGCAGAGACAATTAGGACAGGCGGGAGAGCAGAAGTGAGTCGCACAGCCCACACCCGGCTGCGGAGGGAAAGAGCAAGGGCAGCAGCACGTGTGGGAAAACCCGCAGCCTGGGAAGGGGATCCTGGCGCTGACTGCAGGTATTGTTATTCCTGCCCGCGGGGCCATTGAGGGAAACAGAGGCACTGACAGGAAAACCAGCTTCTCCTTTCTTGCATGTCATGGCTGTCACTGTGAAGCAACAACAATACTTGCCCTGTTTTCATATGTTGACTCGTTCCTCCCCCACACAAGGCCATTTCTTAACATCTAATGTTGTTAAAGTTGACGAGATCATGTTTCAGAATCTGAGGCAGTGCTAATGTAAATGCTTGTTTGTCCACGTTCGCGCAGAATGAAGAAGTTCATGCTCTGCTCAAGTCGAGCAATGTGTCGTGTCATGTTGCCAAAAGGTTGCATCAGTTCTAAACTTTCTGGAAGGCTGGATGGGAGGGAGGTCATCTGTGTTTATTTTGTGAAGTTTGGCCTACCAGGAAATGTGTGGGTACAAGAGATATTTTGGGCCCATGAGACTCTCACTTAACACGCTTAATACAGCAGCATGTGCTATAAGCTTCAGTTTCTAACTAAATCTTTGGAAAGAGTGGCAAGTTGTGAAGTATGCAAGGTTTTTTGGCTTCACTAACAGAGCCACGTACAGAGACTTGTTGCCAAACAGAGACTAGAACCAGATGACAAAACACACACCATGTATTGGCTTTTCTATAAAATAGTCATTACAAACCTAATCCAGTGACATTCATTTCTAAAGAAATTGCATAACCACTTGCCAATCCATATTAATTAAGGCTGTAAATTGGCCTTCAAAGATTTTTTTTGAACTAAATTTTTCATGTCTTTTTTTTTTTAAAGAATATAATGGGATTGCATCAACAAGAAAGAAAAATCTGTTTTAAAGAAGTGACATTTATTATGCGGTCTGACAGACAGGGTCATTAATGGCCCACCAGCACCCCTTCTCAAGCCATCTCACATACAGTTTATTTTGATCTTCACATCATGCACAGTCTAGGAGATATCGATAATCTTATGGAGGGGAAACTGCTCTTCCCTTTCCATGAGACTCTGGTGGGCATGCGAAGGAAAATACCCCTCGTCCCTACCCCTCCAACAGGCGCAGAGGTTCACACGCACATGCACAGCACCTTCCAACCCCAGTCACACAAACAAAGCATGGAGCGAAACCCACAAAAGGAGAGAGCAAAGGTAACCAACAGGAAGCCAATACTGAGATGGAAACGGGCCAGCTCCACCCCGGAAGCCCAGAGCTGAGCCACGTATTACCTCCTCTGTTCAAGCTATTTCAGTTGCTCCTGTTATTTCTGACCAAAATAATCCTAACCCTCTCAGCGCAGAATTTTTGTCAGCCCAGGAGACAACAGTCCTCTCCTTGCACTACTCCAAGGAAGGTTGTTCTGGAACACTGCAACGGGAATTACCGTTTACAGGGCCGTCTCCCCAGAGTGCAGTGCTATTGACTTCAGCCGAGTGTGCGAGTGTGCGTGGACCTCCCAGAGTTGCTCACGGTGGTAAAAGGGAGGGTCGCAGACTCTCCTTGTCACACCCATCAGCACTACCCACCCCTCCATGCACCTTCTGGTCCTTGATAAAGCAGCTTTTCGAGCTTCCTGCTGGCACCGAGCTGGATGGGTGCTCATGCCGTCAGCACTGCCATGTTTCAGAAACACATCTAAAAAGAAAATTCCTCCCCAATTCTCCCTCCCATGAATCGCCACAGTTCAGGCACCTTCCTCCTCCTAGAATATCTTTTCACCACAAGCCCCAAGTGGAATGAGGCTTTTCTGCGGTGACCATCAGTCACCTTGGGACCCGCTCCCTGAGGGTGGGTGGGGTGGTCAAGCTTTCCCATCTCCACTTTCGAACCCTCAGACACTCTCTGTGACAAGGCCACTGGCCACGGCAGATGGGAGCCGGTTCTTCACCCCGCTTCCTGGCCTCGTCATTTCTGCCCTTGGAAACCTTCGTATTCCCCCTTCCTTAAGGCTGCCGGCTCACCTCGCAAAACCCACTCTAAGTTACGCGTGCTTTGGGCTTTTTGTTTCCTAAGGCAGGTTCTGCTTCTAACATGCCCTCTCTGCACTGGGCTTGAAAACACATCGTTCATGTAGTACAACAGTAATTCAGAAAATGTAGTGCCTCTTACAAAATGTTTTAAGTCTTAGAAGCAGGATTTAAATTTCTTTACGTGTGGGAGGGAGTTTGTACCCTGCCAAGCCCTAGATTCTTTCCTTACTGGTTACAGATGCACCTCGGTGATTCACTGTGCACACCTCCAAGGTTCTTGAAACTTTACCAACAGGAGAGGGAAGGGGTCTTGTCTGTTATAAACATTCCCAATAAAAAATGCAAGACAAACTTCTTTGCCAAACCTCTAATCAAAAACACAAAAAAACCCCACATAAAATGAAACAACAGATTGACAATGACAATATAAAAAAATCAATTGAACTAAAGAGCCAAGGGTGACCATAAAGAAAAGTCATCTCTTAAAGACACACAGTGAAAAGATAAAAGGAAGTAAGTCGATTTGTGGGAAAGCAGCAGAGGCTTTATCATTTAACGTTATTACAGGGAACAAGCTGTAAATGTTCTCACAACATCTCAACACTCCTGCCTCCCACCTGTTCTGCATCAGTTGTTTATCAAAGCATCAGTTCTATTTCCACCATTCATTCATTAAATACATATTTACTGAGTACCTACTGTGTAAATACCAGGAACCATTGTATGTAGCAGGAAAATGGCAAAGGAGAGAGACAGGGTCCCTGCTTTCATGGAGATTTTAATCTAGAAGGGGAAAATATTATAAACATGTGAACAAGGTAATTTCAAACAGTGAGAGTGCCACAAAGACAATAAATCTGAATCATCTGATATCTTCAGTCTGATGTTTTAGAATTTCTCTGTGCTGCTGCTGTACTTGTAGTCCTCAGGCCTTCTAAGTTGGACAGTTATAATCACCTCCCACTGATCTTGCCATCTCCTGTGGCTCCTCACAGAGTAAGAGCCTCAAGTTGTTTGATGTAGAGCCATTCATATACCATTTGGTTCAAAGGTCACGAAATCTACCAAAGCATTGGTCACATGAAACACCAACTCCTCTCCCCGCCACAGCGAGCACTCATGTTATGGCCCTAAGCTCCCCTTCCAGACCCATCCCCCTTCACCCCCTGTTGCACACTGTGTTTTGGCCGAGCAGCATAACCCATGGGCCTGTCTCCCTTCCCGCCCTTCCAAGCATGCAGCTCTCTGGGGCTCACCGCAGATGTTATCTCTTGCTGAAGCCGCCATAATGCGCTCTTCTTCCTTTTCCCTCCCAAATGCAAAAATAACCTCTATTTCTTTGAGCCCCCAAAATTCTTTATTTATGTTTGTCTACTGGGTTTTTTCCTACTATTTGTTTTAGAGCCACTGCTGCCCATTGCTTGTAAGAACAAGAAAGAGGCTGCATTATTGCTATATTTCTACTGTACATCCTTGTGCTTGGCAAGAAGTAGCTGTTTTGGTGATATTTATTGTAAAACTTACTTAAAATAAATTGAGTGACTAACAGTTACTTTTGATGATGTGAATTATCACGTCCATACCTAGTTCCTCAAGACTGAGGCTAGTGGATCATTTTGCTAGAAGAGAGTGTTATAATGATGGTTCTTTGTGTATGTTGTGGGCTGAATGTTTGCATTCCCTCCTCCTAGGTCTGTGTTGAAGTCCTAGCCCAGAATGTGACGCTATTAGGAAATGGGCCCTTTGAGAGGTGACTAGGTGGAGCCTTCATGAATGGGATTACCGCCATTGTAAGGGGCCCAGTAGGGCTGTCTTGGCATCTTTGTGCCAGGTGGGAGTACAAGACAGCAGTCTGCAACCCAGAAGAGAGTTCCCACCAGAACACACCCACACCGCCATCCCGATCCTGGTTTGCACACACAAGAACTGTGAAAAATACACTGTTATTGTGCGTAAGCCACTCTGTCTGTGATACTTTGTTACAGTAGCCTGAACAGACTAAGACAGTCTTCTCTGACAAACACTTGAAAATGTGGGAAAAAAAGCTTTAGAACTGGGTTATAAGTAGAAGTTAGAAGAGTTTGTTTTGCCGTACATGGGAGAAAACGTCTAGATTGCCACGAATGGAATTTTAAACATGATCCTAAAATAACGTGCAGAAATACTTTTGTTGGATTGGTATCCCAAGCTAGGAAAAGAACAGGAACTGATATTATTGAGCACTTACTATGTGTCAGATATTGTACCCAACACTTCACATGCGCTGTCTCATCCAAGTAAGATCATCTACATTATGAAAAGTAGACCTCTCAAGTCTATAAATTTACCTTTCAAACTTTAGAAAAATTTCATCTAATAAACTGTGTATTGCTTGTTCATATGTTATTATTATAAATTATTCATCTCCCACCATCTTCTTTCCTAACTAGAGTGGAGATTGTTATGGTTTGTCTAGATGTCCCCCAAAGCTCATGTGCTCACAGGTAAGGCTCTTCTTGGAGGTGGCTGGATCTGGAGTGTGTGATGCTGGGATTAAGGTTTGTGATTTTTGTTTGTTTTGGTTTGTGATTGTTAAATCTATTCCCTGGTTGGTTCAGTAGGATTAAGCGTGCCTCACCCTGGGTGTAACTACTACTGCCTGAAGGCCAGTTGCCTGGATAAGGAACAGAAAGAGGGTTGGTTGCTGCTTGCCACTTGCTGCTTTCCGCCTGCCCTGCTTTGCCATGAACTCTTTCTCCTCTGGTGCCCCTCTGCCATGTTTCTTTGCCTTGGAGCCAGCTGACTATGAACTGAAACCTCTACAAACTGAGCCAAATAAACCTTTCCTCCTCTAACTTGGGATATTGGATATTTTGTTTCAGTAACAAGAAAAGTAACTAATACAAAGATTTTTCTTTTTTTTTTTCTACATCTGTATTCTCAGCATCAAAAATCAATGCTGAGGAGCCAGAGTAGACATTGAAAAATATCTAATGATTGGCTAGTTAAACCTCAACATTTTCTTTTCCTATCCCTGCAAATTCTATCCTAGTGGTCTTGCAGTGAAGCCCTGAGAACACAATAACCATTTTCAACATTTGCATGTGAAGTTCACATTCTTCTTTTCTGTAAATAAAACTCAAGCCTTTCTCCCCTGTGACCCGGCTTCACAGGTGTGCATCCTGAGGACCAGAAAACATCTGGGTAAAGAGGGAGGAAAAAACTCTGCAGTGTTCCAACCCCACAAACTGCATTTTAAAAGGCAAAATGAGAGAAAACTTCAGGAACAGCCAAAGCCTTTTGCAAAAGTAACTCCCTTGTGGAATGATGGAAAAATTTGGAACTAAGGTTTCCCAAGGGCTGGAAGTGTTACTGGCCTTAAAGACTGAACCATTATCACTGCTCAAGAGAGTGTGGGTTCCAAGCTCAGGGCCTGCCAAGGCCAGGATTCCTCCTCCCCAAGTTTGAAGAGAAACCAGATAAAAAGTAAGCCTGCTGGGAGCAGAGGTGCAGTGGAAAGTACATGTGGCTACGACAAAGGCAAGTCATCTCTATTTATTTTTGAATACCAGGTTGTCCTTGCATTGGCATTCCTGACATTCTTGCATAATACTCTTTCTGTAACTAGCATATGGGTATTAAAGCAACTGTGCACTCTCTTCTTCAGTAAAGAGGGCACATGAGGGGCAAGATCATTGAAAGTATGTTGTTTTTTTAACTTACAACACAAAATAATAAGCTTGTTTGTTTCAAGATAGCCAGTTAAATAAACATTAAAAAAAGTCTAAATATTCCTGAAACTTTCACCTATCAAGCGGCTGCATTTTAAGAGTGTTTTCTCCTTGTATGTATGAGTCTTTTAGATCTTTTCCAGTTCTTCCTGACAATAAAACTAGAAAGCAGTTATTTCTCCTTTCCTGGCCCAGGTTTGTTTTTCATACCATCTCTGAAATGGCACCACCAAGGTCATCAAGGATTTAGCTCTAAGTGGCAGATGCTTTCCTAAGGGTGAGGATAAAGGAGCGTCTGGTTTTCTGGCTTCAACACTTTGTAGAAGGAGGAGAGACTCTTCCATTCTTCATCCCCTTTGAATTCATCTCTTATCTCACTAACATTCCCCTCATCTAAAGCTCACATTCAACTGGTATTTCTGTGTTCATCATAGACATCTGTGTGAAGCATAAAATAGAGTCATTCCTTCATTTAAGAAGTATTTACTGAGCTCCTAATTTGCACCACGAACTTTTCCAGAGTCTGGGTTTAAAGCCATGAATACGACAGTTTCTTTCCAAAACGCTCCTGAAATCTAAGGATGAATGGACAGTGGGAGTGTGATGGATGCTGTGACAGAGGCAAGCCCATGGTAGCATGGGGAAGGGGAAGGCAACATCTAACTCTGAGCATGGAGGCCGTAAATGGCTTCGTGACAGAAGTAGTGAATTAGTGAACTTGCAAAGACAAGAAGAACAGATAAAAGCTTGTGTAAAAGTCCAGAGGCAAGACACAAGAAACAATCCTATGAATAGTTCCATGTAGTTGAAGGGTAAGTTGTGGGTGTTGGTGGTAAAACATGGACTGGGAGAAACTATACCATGAAAGAGAAAACAGAGAAGGTTCTGAGAACAAGAGAAGGTCAATGAAAAACTTAAGGAGGAGTAAGGGAAGGGGCATGATTAGAAGTTCAGAAAAGCCACTCTGGATTTAATGTGAAGACTGGACTCCAACACATGTTGCAAGGCCCATGGTGATCTGAAGAATAAAAGCCACCAAACTGAGCTACATAGCGAGTAGAGGTGAGCCCCAGCAGAGAAACGTTTTGGGAGGTAGAGAGTTTGGGGGCTGGTTCTGAGTGCAATGGGGGTCAGAGCAGGAGAAGAGTTGGGAAAAGGCCCAGGAAAGGATTCAGAGGTGGAACTAAGAGAAGAGTTCCTTGTTTCTCAGTTGAGTAGAGCTGTCTGTAGAATGTCCAGGTTCAGTAGACAGGAGGTTGTTGGAAATACTAGTATGAAGCTCAGGAGAGACTCTGGGCCTTTGGCATGGCTTCAAGTGTCATGTAGGCAAATATCCATGGAAATAAGTGAGCTCACCAAGGAAGTGTGCATCATGGGAGAAGAGGACCATCGTCAGAGTCTGGAGGACACTGAGTTACACCCAAGGGCAAAGGGCAGGTTGTCCAAAAAAGGAGACTAAGAAGTAGTGGCAGAGATGGAGGAAAACTAGGTGACTAGGGCTTAACAGATGGCAAGTAAAGAGAACCCTCCACTCAGGCAGGAACAGTGAACAGTGTCAAATGCTGAAAGCTTAAGTCACATAAGCAATGACAAGAGTTCACTAGATTTAGCATCAGTGGGGTAAGGGTTATGACCCACATGAAAGCAGCTGCTGAAGACAGGTGTGAGAAGAAGCAGCCTGTAGTCAGTCAAAAGGGAAGAGAGGTGAGGACATCGAAGAGAATGTGAAAAGTTATTTCAAGAACTTGGTCTGTGAAGGAAGGATGAGGTACAAGAGGGAAGGCAGGGGTTGGAGGAAAAAGTTTTTTTTTTTGTTTTTTTTTTAAGATGAAAGACACCTAAGGACATTGAAATGGGAAGAACCTAGCAAAAATGCTGGAATATAAAAGAGAAAGATCATTGTTGGAGGGAAGTTCCTGTGGAGACCAAAAGTGATGAGCACAAGGGCTCAGGGAGGAAGCTACTCCTAGAGAAAGGTAGCCCAGGAATAGAGACTGGGTTGGCAGGAAATTGTATGTACTCTCATCGGGTCTTCTATTTTCTTGTGAAGCAGCAGCCAAGGTCACCTAAAGGTAAGAATGAAACGGAAGTGCAAATGGAGGAAGTAGATGGCTTGAGGTCAGTTTAGGGAAAGCTTGTGGCACATGTTGTGGAGGCTGCCAGGAGAGAGGTGAATGGCAGAGACGAAACAGGAGCAGCAGGCAGGGTTGCTGGGCAATAGGAGAGTGAGCTCAGAGTACAGTACACCCTCCAGAAAGTCAGACGGTTTTCTCCAGCTCTACTTTCCAGCCCAAACACACAAAGAAGGTAGACACTTGTGGGCAGAAAGTTTTACCTGAAGTGTTTTGTTCTGGCTTTGTTTTGAGACAGAGGTTCACTATTAGTGCAAGCTGGCCCTGCATTTATGGTGATTCTTCTGCCTCCGCCTCCTGAGTGCTGGAATTATAGGTGTGCTCCACTACACCCAACTCTTACCTAAAGTTTTCAGGGAAAAACAATTTGAGAAAGCTATAGAAGATCACCACTTTCAGGAGTCGATCAACCACCAGGGAAAGGTGTAGAACAGGGGCATTTCTGTAAAAAAAAAAAAAAAAAAAAGTGGAGACAGAAGGAGGAAGGGCAGTGGGAGCTTGGGTTGAAGCAAAAGGATCCAGAACAGAGAAGAAAGGTAGTCTCAAGAGACTCAAACTTTGGCCAGTGATCAGGGAGGCCAACAAGATAAAGGCATATATAGATGCACCCAAAACAAAGTTCAGTATTCACCTTGCAGTTAGGAAAACTCTGGCCTCTGCGAAGGTACAAGCTAGGCCTTGCACTGATTGTCTTGTTTAAGGGAATTCTGGCCCATTCCTGAGCCCAGAGTACCAGCCTGTTCCTAGAACCCTTCTGTTGGAAAGCGTATACCTTCCAGGGTCTGGGATACTTGAGTTTCTCTGGAAAGATTAAGCCTACATGTGGTTCAAGAGTACCTAGTTTTTCTGCCTTATTTATGTAACTTTTCTACTTGCAAACCATGTGAGGTAAGTAATATTACCTCCCATTCAGAGTGAAGATTAAGGTGGTTTATGAAATGGACAGGGTTGGGATCCAGTCAGTGGACTAGTAAAGTACACCTCTGAGTTTATCTAGGTGAGTCCGGAGGAATAAACTTGAGTTCTATCTCTGGTCTCTCATCTCTTTCTTCCTCTCTGGTGTTGTTTCCAAGTTCTGTTTCCCAGTATCCACGAACTAAGCAACTTTGCTCTGCAATGACTTCCCACCATGATGCTTCTGCCTTGGACCAGCAGACCATGGACTGAATCCTCTGAAACCATGGGCTAATAAACCTCTCCCTATGTACCATGTACATCAGGTATCAGGTCCCAGCAACAGAAAAGCTGACTAATACACACAGACTCAATTAGTTCCATCACTTGCTCCAAGCTGTTAGCAAACAAAAGGTAGAAGCAGAACTAAGAATATACTTCCTTGTTACTCTATAGCTCTCCATTCATAGGCCTGTCAATTCCTCAGTTAATTCAAACCCCGTGAGAGGTGACAGTACAGCAATTTTGATATTTTTTAAAACAATAAACTGATATTTTTGTTCAGTTTAACGCTCAAAATCTAGCTTCTCCTGACTGATGTGTCAGATAAGGCAAGTTGGTTTGGGGGCACTTTGATTGTCATAGTGACTAAAGTACTAATGGTATTTAGCGGGTGAAGTTCAGGGGCATTTAATATCTATCAATGCATAGGACAGTCCTACCCAACAGAGAATAGCCCTGCCCAAATGTCAGTTCAGTTCCTGTTAAGGAACACCGGTAGAACAATGCAATAGACAGTCTATAAGGTGATTCCCCAAATCCTCATATCCAGGAACTTATACTCTTGTAGAATCCTCCCACAGTGTACTAAGATTGATCTGGTTGACCAGTAGGATTTGCAGAAGTAATAATGAATTGCACCTAAGATTAGCTTATAAAAGATTGCACCTCCCATCTTGGTCATTGTCTCCCTTTTGCCAATCACTCAACATGGGAAACTATGTTATGAGCAGCCCTGTAAAAAGCTGCTGAGGAGCTGAAGCATCCTGCCAATAGCCATGTGTGTGAGCTTCAGAATGAATCCTCCAGACTCAGTCATGTCTTCAGAAACAATGATCCTGGGCAGCAGTTTGACAACAACCTCAGGAGAGGCTCTTAGCCAGCCAAGTTCCTCCTGAGTTCCTGACACTCAGAAGCTGTGGGAGATTAGAAATGTTTTAAACTGCTAAGTTCTGGGGGAAATTCCTTATATAGCAATAGGTGGTTAGTGTAAACAGTAAAGCAAAGGCTTAGCTTAATCTGTCTGTCTTTGTCCATCTGTCTCTCTATCTTAGGTCACAGCAATTCTAGCCCTGATAGCAGGCTTTGTAGACTCAGTCCATGCAGATCTAATGTGCGTCATGGGAACCATAACAGGATGTGACAAAGCCAAAGTTTGTGCCTACCTAAGAAGAAAGGGGAAGCAGGAGCTCTTTGAGGAAGTGACAAAAAAGATAAGGGCAAGAGAAGAAAAGGAAACATTCAGATATTTGGATACTAGCTTCTGTCTATGGGCCCATTTGACAGGGTTGTGCAGTTTGTTCATTGTGTGTGTACTTGGCCAAAGAGTCAAGAGGGGGTGGACAGCCAGGCTACCTTCCACCCACCAAGGTTTGCAGCCTAGACCCAGGTTACATCCTCCTGAGAGGTCACTTTCTCATTTTCATGATGGATCTGTGTCAGTTTCCTAGAGTTTCTATAACAAAGGAGCACAAATTGGTGGCTTAACACAAGAGAAATTTATCCTTTTACAGTTTTGGAAGATTGAAACCTAAAATGTAGGTATCAGTAAGACCATGCTCCTCTGAGACTTTAGGTAGAATACTTCTTTGCCTCTTCCTAGTATGATAATGGCATGCATCCTTGGTGTTCCTTGGCTTGAATCTACAATCACTCCTATTTCTGTTGTCACATAATTCTGTCCCTCTGTGCCTCTGTTCTAATACAGACATCTTCCATTTTCTTTAAGGAGAGCAGTCATATTAGATTAGGAGACCAATCTATCCTGGTAAGATCCCATGCTAACTAATTATGTCTACAGTGACACTAATTCCAAATAACATCATCTCACTTTACCTTAAAGACAAAAAAGTAGTCTTTCTCAAATCAGTCAGCAGATTTTCAACAACTTCAAGATTTTTGAATTGCTCTTCATGCTAACTCTTTAGAGATATAAAGGGGTGTGATAGATGGCCAAAGAGCAACAAAAGAACAACAAAAAGTTCATGAATGTACAAAAATCTACAAAGACCCCCCCATCAGAGGGAAAGGCCATCTCCCTTCTATCATAATCTATTCACAGCAAGGTGATAGAAAACACAGGATTTGGAATCACAATATGAGCGTTAAATCCATTTCTGCCCTTTTTTACCTTTGTGATCTTGTAGGAGCTACTAAACTTCTCTGAATCTTAGCTCTGTCATCCACAAGATGGAAATTACAATATTAAAACTATGTGCATAAAAAGGATGAAATCACTACAGATCCTACAGAAATTCAAAAGATCATTAATACCTACTTTGAGAATCTTTACTCCAATAGGATAGAAAACTCAGAAGAAATGGACAGATTCCTAGAAATGTACAAATTACCAAAGTTGAATCAAGAAGATATAAAAACCCTAAACAACCCATTTTCAATTAATGAGATTGAAAATGTCATTAAAAACTTACTGACAAAGAAAAGCCCACGCCCTGATGGATTCACAGCAGAATTTTATAAAATATTCAGTGAAGATTTAATGCCAACACTCCTCAAAAGCTTCAATGAAATTGAAAAGGAAGCAATTCTCCCTAACTCATTTCTGGAGGCAAGTATTATACTAATACCAAAACCAGAGAAGGATCCAACCAAGAAAGAGAACTATAGGCCAATCTCCCTAATGAACATAGATGCAAAGATACTCAATAAAATACTAGCAAATAGAATGCAGCAAATCATAAGGAAAATTGTACAATATGACCAGGTTGGATTTATTCCAGGAATGCAGGGATGGTTCAATATTCACAAATCAATTAATGTAACACACCATATCGATAGAGTCAAAGACAAAAACCACATGATTATCTCAATAGATGCAGAAAAACTTTTGATAAAGTCCAACATGCATTCATGTTAAAAACCCTAGAAAAAATAGTAGATGGCCTCTACCTCAATCTAATCAAAGTCATCTATGACAAAACAACAGCCAACATCATACTAAATGGACAAAAATTGAAAGCTTTTACTTTAAAGAGAGGAACAAGATAAGGATGTCCACTGTCACCACTAGTATTCAACATAGTTCTGGAAGCATTAGCCAGAGCAATTAGACAAGAGAGAGAAATAAAAGGAATAGGATAGGAAAGAAAGAATTAAAACTATCACTATTTGCAGATAACATGATACTTTACATGGAATACCCCAAAAACTCCACAAGAAGACTCCTTCAATTAATTGACAAATTCAGCAGAGTAGCTGGATACAAAGTGAACACCAAAAAATCAATAGCATTCCTATACACAAACAACAAACAGACTAAGTGAGAAATTAAGGAAACCATACCTTTTACAATAGCATCAAAGAAATTGAAATATTTAGGAATCTATCTAACAAAAGAGGTAAAAGATCTATTCAATGAAAACTACAGTACTCTGAAAAAAGAGATCAAGGAGGACTTCAATAAACGGAAAAACATTCCCTGCTCATGGTTAGGAAGAACCAACATTGTGAAAATGGCCATACTACCAAAATTGTTGTACAGATTCAATGCAATTCCCATTAAACTACCATCAGCATACCTCACAGATCTAGAGAAAACATTCCTCAAATTCATTTGGAACCAGAAGAGACCCAGAATAGCAAAAGCAATCTTGGGCAACAAGGACAAGTCAGGTGGAATCACAACCCCTGACCTGAAATTATACTACAAAGCTACTGTAATAAAATCAACCTGGTACTGACTCAAAAACAGACCTGGGATCAATGAAACAGACTGGAAGATGCAGCCACAACCACAAACACGCTCAGCTACCTAATATTTGACAAAGGGACCAAACAAGCTCACCAGAGGAAAGATAGCCTCTTCAATAAATGGTGCTGGAGAAACTGGTTTGCCTCTTGCCGAAGACTGAAAATAGATCCAAGTCTATCACCATGCACCAAACTCAAGTCAAAATGGATCACAGATCTCAATATTAAAATATAAACTCTAAATCTATTGGAAGAGAAAGTAGTAAAAATCTTGAAGACATAGGAATAGGCAGAGAGTTCATGAACAAAACTCAAACTGCAAGGGAAACACTTCTAAGAATCAATAACTGGGATCCCATCTTGCTGAAAAGTTTTTGCACATCTAAAGAAATCATCAGCAGAATAAAAAGAAAATCCACAGATTGGGAAAAAATCCTAACTGGCTGTCCCTCGGACAAAGGCCTTCTGTCTAAAACATACAAAGAATTAAAAAACATGAACCTGTCCAAATTCAAAGACCCAATCCAGAAATGGGCATCTGAGATGAATACACACTTCTCAGATAAACAAATACAAATGGCAAATAAATATATGAGAAAATGTTCTACATCTTTAGTACTTGAGAAATGCAAATAAAACCAACATTGAGATTTCATCTTACCCCAGTAAGATTGGCCAGCAACAAGAAATCATCCGATAACAAATGCTGGTGAGGCTGTGGAGAAATAGGAACTCTTCTGCACTGCTGGTGGGAATGCAGACTGGTGAAACCACTGTGGAGATAAGTTTGGAGATTCCTCAGCAAACTAGATCTAAAGGTCCCATTCAACCCAGCTATTCCCCTTCTGGGTATTTTCCCAGAAGATCTGAAAACATCATATCACTGTAATATATGTGCACCCATGTTTATAGCAGCACAATTTGTAATAACTAAATCGTGGAAGCAACCCAAATGTCCATCCACAGAGGACTGGATAAAAAAAAAAACTGTGGCATTTTTACATAATAGAATATTATTCAGCTATAAAGAAAGACAAACTTGAGGCTTTTGTAGGCAAATGGTCACAATTAGAGACCATAATCATGGGTGAGATAAATCAGATGTGCATGTGCAAACGGCATATTGTATCATTAGTGTAAGAACCTGAAGGTGGGAATATAAATTAGGAGGTATGAAAGGAAACTGCTCAAAAGTGAAGAACAATTGGGATGAAGGGAAGGAGAAAAGGAAGAAGGGGATAGCTATGTAAGTATGTATATATATATGCAGGATGGCTAACATAGTTGCACTATTGTCTCATGTCACTTTAATGTAAGGAACAATCAATGATTAGTTGTTTAATCAATCTTGTATGTCTATTTGCATTGTCTTGAACATATACTTTGAAGTTATCGATGTTTAATACAACAACCATTGTTAATCCCCTGCCACCTTATCTGTAATTCAGTTTTTGTACTGTTCTTGCGCTACTTTGTGTCTATTTGCTAGTGTTTTTGTTCTTTTACTTTAAAAAAAAACTATGGGGATCACAGAGTTTCTGCAAGAGTTCAGTGAAAAACATGATACACACTATTTGTGAGAACTGTCCAAAAGCACTACCGATACTGCACAGGAAGTAGTATAGTGTTGTAAAGTTCACACATAAAGCACAAAACAATTCTTCCACAGTAAAAGAAAAGCTTTAGAGAATGCAATTCCTAGAACCAGCATCCAAATGGTGCACCCATTAGCGAAGCTGCTCCCAGTTAACAAGTTAATACCAATGACTCTGTGTTTTCAGTAACAGTCCGGCAGCAAACTCCAACACCTTAGGGACAGACGACAAGAGAGAATACAGACCATACCCCACCAGGGAGGTTTATCAATGGTACCTTATAAGAAACTGAAGAGTGATAACAGAAGTTTTGTTACAAAACCCTATTACTTTCAGACCTATTACTGTCAGTGCAATCCATGGACTGGCCAGCAGAATCATTGGAGAGAAACTTGTTGGAAATGCAGTGTGGACAGCACTGCCTCTGACACGGTGACCCAGAGCCCATGTCTTCACAGCAGCCCCAGTGAATCGCATGTATGTTACCCTTACACAGGCTCTGCTCCGGGGTTGACTGGACAGAGGCCTGGAAGGTGAAGTGTATGTTGCTCTCAACATGTACTGTTCAATGTTATTAGATCTCTGATTAAGGAACACTTCTAGATATTAATATGCAGACAAATCTCATCCAGGTGCTCTCGACCCAGTCCATACTACTGTGATCCTGCTGCCAGATGAGCAGAAACAGATCAGCAGCACCCTTTGGAATGAAAACCTCTCTGAGTCAGAGCATGCCACATTCTACAAGAGCACCTATTAGGTTCCCTGGTAAGAATTCAGTACTTGTATATTGAACAGCCACCCAACAGTCAGCTATTGTACATCTACCATGTGCCGGGCTTTATTCTTAAAGAATTATTGTAATCAAACCTGGAATAAATACTCTTAACTTCAACTCATCAAAAAATACCAGGATCTACATGTGTCTGAAAATCTTTTAAATCAAGAAAATTTTAAGAATTTTATTCTCTATTCTCCTGCTTTTCAATATATTAGCAGAAAAATGAAATGTTCATAGAGAAAGTATTAGATATCATAAAATATGTGCTTGCAGTATATTTTCTGGTTAGCTCATGTGAGCAGCCTGGGAAAAGGAAAGGAAGGAGAGGATCCAAAGTAAGGAAGACTAAAACACGGGTCCTGGTAAGATCAAAGAAAGCAGATGAAAGATAAGGCTCTGAGAGATAAACAGAGGTAATATGTGAGGCAATGGTATGTGAGGTATTAGGCAAGTCAGAGTTGCTTCTACCACATCCAACTAGTGTTTAGGTGGGTCCACGTCGGTTCACTGGAGTTCATGGTAAGAGAACACTTTCCTTTGTAAAATTCTATAACATAACCATCTATGGATCTTCCATTCCTGCAAATACTGCTGGCTCCAAAATGGAGGGGCTGCAGCAGTCTTTCTGTGCTTAGAGGTATTTGAGTACAGTAGCATTTCTAATTATAAGAGGAGGACTCATTAATTATAGACAAGGACAGTTTGTGAGTTTCTAATATTTACTGTAAAGATCTTGCTGTCTAATCATCAGTCATCACAACAAATATAATCAAACCAGATATGTACACTAAACCCCTGGACTAGCAGTCATCTATTCTTTTCAAAAAGATATTCAGTACTACAGGTGACATCTCCACAAATTAAATTAATTTCATTGAGAGCCTAAAATTTATTTTAATAGATGTCTTAGCTACTTCTCTCATCGCTGAGACAAAATATTTGACACCCACAAGTTACAAGAGAGATTTTAGCTCACAGTTTGCAGAGGTTTCAGTCCATGGTCAGCTGGCTCTAAGGCAGAAAGGCATTGAAGGAAAGAAACAGTTCATTGTGTATAGTCAGACGGCAGCAGGCAGCAGCAGAAGCAGCAGCCGCAAGCCCCCCTTTCCCTTTTATCACATCCAGGTCACAAACCTTGGGGTGGTGACACCCACACTGAGGCTGGACCCTCTCATTATCCACATTCAAACCTATCCTAATGCCAATCAGTGGACTAACATAGTACCACACACTCTGAAGCCTAGTAACAAACACACTAGATCCAGCCTAGTCCAAAATCCCCACCTATGAGCATGTGAGAGTTTGGGAGGACATCTAGATACAAGCCATAACAACAGAGAACCACATCAAACTGCGTGGAAAATTAGTGGGACCCAGTGCTTTTATTTATAAACATGGGAAAAAATATACCTTTTCTTTTTTTAATTTTTAAGGCAGAAATTCTGATGGGCTTGGGTAGTCTCAAGGCTTACTTAACAAGGAGGATGAAGTGACACACAGAATATAAGAACATTGCCTCAAGAACATCCAACTTACTGAGCATGCATTCTAACAGCAATGGGCAATAAGCAGAGACTGGCAAATTCACAAATAGATAGCAATTTGATATTTCCCATGGAAGTTATTCTAGAAATGCCAAGTATCTTGTTTATGATGAGCCAAGAACTGAAATGATTACCATGTTCACCACCACAGAGAAAACACAGACTGAAAGGCTTTCACATTTTTGATAAAATATACAAAAGGGAAACAGTCATTAATCTTGCTGAAACTCTCTAATATGAAATTATTTAGGTGGCTGGGAAAGGAAATAAAAGATGCTTTAGAAAACAGAAAACATAGCTGTTAGAGAGATATCCTACTTTTAAAAAAATAGTCTGCAATTCCACAGTAATGACATAAAAGCTGAAGTGTTATTTACTTGTCTTTATTACATTTTAGCTGCCACTGAAACTAAAGTAATGGAAAAGTTATATTTGTATGTGTGAAGTAACTACAAATTATCCATTCATAACAAAACATTTTATCCTTCATGTATTTAGATATAATTGTACCCTTGCTCTCTTACATTTTAGAGAACAGGATGTGGATTAATAACAATCTCAATTAAGTAAAAATTTTTTTGGTTAGTCTTGGTCTTACTCAGTCCCTTACTCTTTAGTCCTATACTGGGCAAAAGGCACATGTCCCTGTAACATAAGTTTTCTTTCCCAAATTAGTAGGCCTGATACATAGCTCAAAACACTCCACTGTTTTTATAATCCTTTGGTGTTATAACTCAGTAAAAGTTTTGTGCAATACATTTGCAGATGTTCTGAATCTAGATAGATTAGTAAAATATTAGATAACATAGTTTGGCTCTAACTATACTTTTTAAAATATGATGTATACATACATATTTTACCCATGTGTGCTATATGTGTAAATAATTTCTACTTGATTGTAAACTCCCTGTAAAGAGTTTACTCCTCTCCAGAATTCACTCTTAGAAGGAGTGAACTGCCTGCACCAAAGTTTTCCCCCTTGCTGAAGGCAGCCTGCATCCCATAACTGGTCCATCCTATGCTACAATTCTCTTGCTACAACTGGCACAAGTTTAGGGTCAGCTCAGACCCTGTTGTAATCACATCAACATCACCTTTGCATCTCAAGCTTGATTCCCTGATCTTCGTCCATCACAGATGTTGATCCAAAACACACTCTCTGATAAGTCTTCTGATGCAAATATTGGTGTCTGAGTAAGCAAAGGAAAGACTGGTGTTTGGATTGTATTCTAAGTAAAATATATGATTACAGAGTTCACGGAAAAAGGGGAGTCGAGATGTGAATTTGGGAATCATAATGATAGTCAAAACCTAAATCACTCAGGGAGTAAAGAGAATAGCAGGGGACCAAGAGTGAGTTTTGGAGCCTTCCAACATTTGAACGTCAGAAAGAGTGGGAAAAATTAGCAAGGATTTAAGAAGCGGACATTAAGGTAGCAGAACCATGAAATATTGTCTTAGTAACTAAGATGAAAAGGTGCTCTGAGGAGGGAAGAAACTGGATCAAATGCTGCGGAAGAGTCAAGTTGATGAACACTGTGTTCTGTGATTAGATTTGGCGGAATGGAGGTCACTGGTGACCAGAACAGCCTCAATGGAAGAATGAGGAAAAAATCACTAATTGTTTGGGTGAATATAGCTCATTTGAGGTCACAGTTTTTTAAATGCCTTTGAGCAAGATATATCTGTGCTTCTGTAGCAGATAATGCTTCCCCCAAGTCAGTATATTTCAGTTTGTTATTTGCCCAGGTTCATGTTGCAGATCTGGTTGCTTTTGTCTCAGAAACAGCTGGTCACTATGATGCACATGGTATAATCCAACCCCCAATGGACAAGCCATTTGGCCTCTCTACTTCCTGCTTGTTTATCCAATATAAGACCTAGACCACCAGAGTTCAGAGTCTGATATTTTGGGAGTGATCCTGACCAGACCCCATCAACTTACATAAATCTGCCTCCAAATCCTGGGTGTTGTTTCAGTGTTTCTGCTTGGCATTGCAATTCCATGTTTGAGAAGCTAATTAATCTCTATTTCCTATTCCTAAAACAATACTTGGCATTTAAGTGTATCTAATGAATATTTTTGAATGAATGAATGAATTATATGATGCCACTGGAAGTATCACTGACCTAACAGTATTGGATTTTAAACAGAAAAAGAAGGCTGGGTATAGGGATGCACACCTGTAATCCTGGCATTTGGGAGGCTAAGGCAGGAGGATTACCAAGAGTATGAGGCCAGCCTGGGCTACACAGTGAATTCAAGACCAGTGTGAACTACATAGCAAGACCCTGTCTCAAAAAACAAAACAAAACAAACAGGAAAAGAGAGTACAATTATCTTCTATAATTAAAATAACTTTTTATAATCCAGCAATCCATGGCTCAAGAAGATTACTACACAGATGAGCTGGGACCAAAACTCAAATCTCTGAGGTTGAGTTCCTTATTTTATCTGTTATAATTTTGTATGTGAAACATTTGCTTTATATAATTATGAGCCTATCATCTTCACTTCAAAGTAGAGGAAAATTGAAAGACTTTTCATGATGTTAAAATAGCTATTAACCTAATGCCTCTTCATACATTAAGTTACATGAAACCTTCTGATTAAAATTTTTACATCTGTGTGTGTGTGTGTGTGTGTGTGTGTGTGTGTGTGTGTGTGCACTTCTGAGGATTGACCCCAGGGCCTTGCACATGCTAGGCAAATGTTCTACAACTGAGCAGAATACTTGCCCCTAGAATTTTCCTTTTTAGTTACATTGTGTCAACTTGGGGAGTCTAAAGGTTTGGCGGAGTGACTCAGCAGGAAGCCGGTGTGCTTACCTTGTGTACATCCTGAACCTGTGGAAGAGGAGGGTGTGGAGATTGTGTGAGTGGTACATGCCCCCTGGGTGGGGGTAGGCTGTTAACAATGTAGGGGAAGAAAAGAGCTACTTCCTGGCCATTCCTCCTTTTTGCTCTTGTGGGTTTTGCTGTGCTCTGCTGTCATGAACGTTTGCCCTCTGCCATGTGCCACTCTGCCTCAGAACCAGCCAAGTATGGACTGAAACCTCCACAAACTGTAAGCTAAATAAACCTTTCCTTCCTTCACTTTGGGTGTTAGGTATTTTGTCTCAGCAATGAGAAAAAAGTAACCAAGGCAAATACTAAAAAGTTAACATTGTTTAGAGTTTTGATGTTACTTCAAGTAACTCCAAAATAGAGAAGCACGGAATTTAGGTTCTATTCTTCTCATTCCAAGTACAAATTTAACTTGCTTAATTTTTTTCAGTTCAGTCTTTTTTTTTTTTTTTTGTCTTTTAGAGACTAGGTCTCGCTAGGCAGTTCTGGCTGGCCTTGAGCTCACTTTGTAACCCAGGCTGGCCTCAAACTCACAACAATCCTCCTGCCTCAACCTACTGAGTGCTGGGATTCCAGGCGTGCGCCACCACACCCAGCTCAGTTGAATCTTTAATATAATAGTAAACTTTATATTGGTTTATTGAAAGGAAAAATTAATGCTTAATTGTTTGATCAGTCTTGCATACCTATATCTGGTAATCTGAGCAACTACTTTAATGATCACAATATATAGTATAAAAGCCATTGTTAATTTCCTATCACCTGGCTTTGAAATTCTGTATTGTTTTTGCCTTTGTTTTTGTTTTTTCTTCTTTAAAATAAAATTTAAAAAATAAACTTTAAAGCTCTTTCATGTATATGGTGGTTTTTCTTTTGGGGGGGCTGATATTACACACACGATTTTGTGCATGCTAAACACAAGATTTACCAGTGAGCTACAGCCCAGCTCATGGTGATTTTCTTGAAAAATCATTTTATATGATGCAGTTTGAACTGAAATAAATTTATGTTGTGTTAGTCACTTGTGTTCAAAAGGGTCTAGTTTATTTTCAAAGAATCTAAGTATTTAACATCAAAAACCAGACAATAAAAAATGTAGTATTGTGAAATCTCTTAATTTATTTTATGGAAACAGATTTTTAATGTCATATTCAGAGATGTTGACCTGTGGGTAACATCACTGAGGCCAGCCTTTGGCCAAAACTTCAAAAAACAACTGTCCAGAGCAGAAAAATAGAGACTAGATTAATAATTTTATTCTGGTAAATTTCACTAATCAATACTACTGATGCAGATGCCAAAATCAAAAGTGTAATTTACTTGTCTCATTAACGAATTTTTTTCTGGCATTTTCAGATAGTCTAAGAGAAAACCAAAGATGTCAACAGCATTCAGCTTGGTCATGGAGAACATGAGCAAGCATGAAGTAAGCCTCTTCATTTTTGGTCTACACAAGCCAAGTCAGAGAGAAAGGAAACCATTATGCAGATCATTCAGTGCTTAAGACTGGCTGTGCAACAAAAACATAATTTTAAAAATGACTCAATGTATTTGAAGTACATTTGAGCACAGTTTAAATAGAAAGATTCATTTTCAACCTGATACTAAAACAGATTTAGGCAAACCCACAGAAGAAAAAGTAGTTGTGGAATGGGATATTCATCCTGTTCTCCAGAAGCATCCCATAGGTTTCTTATTAATTACAAAGGGAAATGGTAGAAAGATGGGACTGGGGGTGTGGCTCAGTGGTAGAGTTCTGGCCTTGCATGCACAGGGCTCTGGGTTTGATTCCCCAGCATGGAGAGGGAAAGAGAGACAGCAAGACAGCGGGAGTGGGCTGGGGATATAGCTCAGTGGAATAAGCGCTTGCCTAGCAAGCGCAGGGTCCTGAGTTCGATCCCCAGTACCGCAAAAAAAAAAAAAAAAAAGACAGCGGGAGAGGGAGAGAAAGAGAGAGAGAGTATGGAAAGATGCAGTAGACACTGATATGTGTATGCACACACGTGTATATTAATGCACATGTACGTGTAATTACAGTAAATAACCTTTTTTTGTTTCCACACCTCTCTGAACTTTGTTTTTACATGCAGCAATACCTGGTGGAATTTTCAAATCAAATGGTATATCCGTAACCCCCGTCTCTTAACCATTTAAATGACTGGACAACTATTCTATGGTTATGGACACGACACGACTTTATGTGCTTCATTGATGCATACATGCTTTCTTCCTTCCCTAATTTGCCACCTCTATGTATAATGCTATAAAATAATTACCCTTCCTTGATACCATAATGGGGAGTGGAATAACGTAGACACAAAGCTTAAATATCACATGGTCTCTCTTATATGAGGAGCCCAAAGTACAAATAATGTAAAGAGCAAAGTAAGCAACAGATGATAGGAACAAGAAGGTGGAGCTTTTGCAGGTGAGAAAGTAGCTAGGGATGGAGGGGGAGTAGATAGAAAGAGAGGGAGAAGTACCAAAGGTTAAGATGTAATATGTACATGCACCAGCTCCCCGTGAAGAGTGCATTCATTATGTGTCCCAAACATTAATTTTAAAATTAATTAAAAATGTAAAAATAGAAAGCATCCTGTACATACAACATACATTCCCTTAATTTCAGTGAAATGAATACCTAAGAATAGGCAAAATGTGTACATATCTATTATATTATATTAATACACATTACAAGATTGCCCTTTACCTGAGGTGATTATAGTTCACAGTTTCCATATGAGATGTTTGAGATGATTCTTCTTCCCAAATCTTATTCCCACCAACAAGAGGTATTATCATGCTGCAGTTTTCCCACTTTGATGCAATAGAAAATGATACTTCATTGTGCTTTAACTTGCATTCTTTCATCATGCATCAGTTTATACACTTAAAATACATTTATTGATTATCTTTGCTTTTTATATTTTTTATATTTTTCTATTTAATCATTTGCTACTTCTATATTAATGTCTAAGACTAACTTGTATTTTAAGAAATATTTCATCTTCTAAAAATTTTCTTCATATGTATATATGTGTTTGTATTTATATAGAGAAGCATGACTTAAGGATTTTTTAGTTAACATGTCTTCCATACCCATACAAAATATTTTATAGTATTTTAATAAATTATTTACATTTCTTATCACTTTACGATTTTATTTTATTTTATTTTTGAGACAGGATCCTACTTTGCAATACAGGCTGGTCTTGCTACAATAGACCAGCCAGGCCTCAAGATCTGAGATTATGGGCATAAGCCACCAAATCTGTCTCTCCTGGCAAATTTATTTCCATACTTTTTGATTTTTTAAAATGTTTCTTTATTTAGTTGCAGTACTGGAGACTGAACCCAGGATCTTCACATTTACTACCTCCCCAGCACAGTTTTGTGTTTTGTTTTTTGCTTTCTGTTTAAGACAGTATCTTGCAAAGTTGCTCAAATGCCCAGGTTAGGCTCACACTTGGTAGCGTTTTGCCTCAGCCTCCCAGAGAGCTGGGATTACAGGCATGTGTCACCGTGTCTGGTTTGGTTTTTAAGTTTTTTGATAGCTTTATTAAAGAATAATATACATACCTATCTCAGGCTCTGGAAATGACTGGTCTACTTTCTGACTGTAAATTAGGCATTTCTAAATATTTTGTATAAATGGAATCTAGTATGTGGTACTTGGTGTCTAGTTTAGCTTTTTTTCCTTAACTTAGGCTTTTTAAGGTTATATAGGTTTTCTGAGGCAATCACCACAAATTACACAAATTGGGTGGCTTAAAACAACAGAAATTGATTGTGTCACAGTCCTGGAAGCCAGAGTCCAAAACCAGGCAGTTAGTAAGGGTGCCCCTGGGGGAGCCTCTTGGGGTAATCTTTCCTTGCCCCTTCAAGCTGCCTACAACCTTCAGCATTCTTGGCTTAGGGCTGGATCACTCCAATCTCTGCTTTCAAGATCACAGGGCCTTCTCCTATGTGTACCTGTGCTTTTACTCTACTCTCTCTCAAACCTCTTTATGTTTTCCTTTTATAAGGATTCTAACCACTGGATTTAGGACTCACCCTGATAATAGAGGCTAATTTCTTCATTTTAAAATCCTTAACAAAATTACATTTGCAAAGACAATTTTTCCAAGCAAAGTACCATTCACAGACAGGCTCCAGAAATTAAGGCATGGTTAATCTTTTTTTTTTGGGGGGGGGCTGCCATTCCACCCACTACAGCAATTCTTCCAAGATGTAGAGTATATCCATGTTTCATTGCTTTTTAATGCCAAGTAACATTCAGTTCTGCAGATGTATCATAGTTTATGCACTCTTCAACTCATGGAATATTGGGTTTT
This sequence comes from Dinomys branickii, assembly GCA_004027595.1. Lineage (NCBI taxonomy): Eukaryota > Metazoa > Chordata > Mammalia > Rodentia > Dinomyidae > Dinomys > Dinomys branickii. The sequence goes on along the minus strand of PVLD010002426.1, from coordinate 14,907 downwards.
GGCTATTACGAAGAATGCTACTATGAACACGCTGTGCAAGTTTTTGTGTGAACAACATATTTAACTTTTTTAGATATGTAGCTAGGAATGGAGTTTCTGGGTCATGTAATTACTAATTGTTCAACTTGGAAGAAAGGTGAACTTTCTTCTAATGGTTTTATGAAGTGATTGCACCATTGTATGCCTGAGAACTCCAGTTTCTCTATAACTTTTCAGACATTTTTGTATTGTCTGCCTTTTTTTTAAAAAAAACACTCTAGTGAAATTGATATGGTGTGTACTGAGCCTGAGGGCCCAATATCTTATGGTATATAGCAGTAAGCATATCTAGAAACCACATCCTTGTTTCTAAATACATTTTCTTTTAAAGTGAACAAAATATCCTTAGAGAAACACCTGATTCCAAGGCCAGAACAAGGAAAGTAAAGGATAAATCTGGAACATCTTGTGACAAAAATGAAGATATAAACACAGCGAGATAGGTATCTATTAAAATAACATAGAAACAAAACTTTAGAGGCACTCAATGGCCAAAATATGAGATAATTTAATCATCAAAATAAATAATAATAGGGAAGGACTGCAACCCATTGCAAAAATAAGAATCTCTTAGTCTGTACTAACATAAATAAAGTAGAAATTTCCTCCAAATAATGGAACCAACCACCAAAGCCATGAGAAATTAGAGAATCACAAATCTCTATTTGACAACCACGAAGAAATAGTTACTCCAGGCCAAAAAAAAAAAAAAAAAATCATAAGAAACAAGTAAATGAAGGTGGGTCAGTGAATAAAATATTTACTAGAATCAAATAATAATTCTACAAAAATAGTTATTAATTACAGAAGGAAAGGGGAAACTTAAAAGTGGAGAAAGTGCTGGGGATATAGCTCAGTGGCACAAGTGCCTGCCTGGCAAGTGCAAGGATCTAAGTTCGATTCCTGGTACAAAAAAAAAGTGTGGCAACACTCAAAGGGGCCAAATGGCAACACAAATGGTAGCACAGCCTGTTTCTGAGGAGCAAAAGTGGATAAAGACTTCAAGTATCACTTTAAGGAGAAATTTTACCAGCCATAGGGCAAATCAACATCTAGTTCCACCCAAGGGAATGTAGTATCGCATATTGTTTCTGCACGGTTTGTGCCAAAGGTATGTTATCTTAATGTCACTGGGAAGCCACCTTGGGCATGACCAAATTGGAGGATTCTATCAAGTGGTCTGGGATCTCTTAAAATGCTAAAATGATGAAAGTTAAGAGGAAGCTGAACAACTACTCCATAAACAGGTGCAACGCAACATTGTGGACTGTATTCTTTTCCTGTTAATGACATTAGTGGGAAGATTGGCAAAACCTGAATAGTGCTACCTACAAATGACATCACTGGGAGAACTGGCAGAACTTGAGAAGTGTTACTGAGTGAAGGGTGCATGCAAGTATTTCATACTTTTTCCATTTTGTTCTATAAATTTGACATGATTCCAAATTAAGAAGAATTATAATTATGTGGTTATCTTTAGCCATCAGAGAAATGAAAATCAAAACTGCACTGAGATTCCGTTTCACCCCAACCCAAATGACTATCATTAAGAGAAAAATTGATGCTGATGCTGATGCTGACGCTGATGCACAGGGAAAGGAAACACTCTGCACTGTTGGCGGGGATATGAATTAGTACACCCCTATGGGAAATCAGCTATGGGGGTTCCTCAAAAAACTAAAAATAGAACTGATCATAACCCAGCACTACCACTCCTCAGTATACACCCAAAGAAATCAAAGTCAGCATACAATAGAGATACCTGCATTCACATATTTATCCTGGCACAATAGCCAAGCTACAAATCAGCCTAGATGCCCATCAGTGGATGAATGAATAAAGAAAACATGGTATATATACAGAGCGGAGTATTATTCACACATAAAGCAGAACAAAACCAGGTCATTTGCAGAAAAATGTATGGAACTGGAGATCATGAGGTTAAGTAAAATAAGCCACAAGATAAAAGAGCACATGTTTTTTCTTATATGTGGAATTTAGGAGAGAAAAAGACATTAAAGTAGAGGGGGGATCATTAGGGATGGGAAAGTGGTGGTGGGGTGATACAGAGGGTGGATACAGTCAAAATAAGTAATGTTCATATCTAAAAATGTCACAAAGAAACTCATTATTTCATTTAAGTGACATGTGCTAATAATTACAATTGTAAGATGTTAAGTGTAAAAAAAGCTATGTTATTAAGAGTTCCCAAGAGTAACTGCACTATTAGGATAAAACTTACTTCATTGCAGGAATTATTTTACACTCTTTGCTAGATATTAGTACCTAGATTTGTCTAATTTTATTAAAATTTATTTTCAAATTTGTTATATATAGGCAAAAAGAATTTTTCTTTTCTTTGATATCTGTTTTTACACATTGTTTCTCATTCATAATCTTGTATATTTGTACTCTTGTTTTTCTTGATCTCAAATAAAAATGGTTTGTCCTTTTGTGAGCTTTACAGTCCATTTTTTGTTTTATGCTTTAATTTCTCATTTTACGTTTTTTAATTCTTCCTAATTGTCTTTTTTGTTGTTTTTCTAATTTTTGTTAACTATTATGAACTTTCTATGTGTTAACATCTTTATTCTTTCTTTCTTTCTTTCTTTCTTTATTTATTTATTGTGCATCTGAAAGCAAACTTTATTTGTTCAATTATTCTCAGAAACAGCATTTTATGACTCTAGTACCCTGGTTTTTCAAGAAGGAATATCATTTAAAAAGTAATTTTACTTTAAAAATAGGCCTGTGTTCATCTATAAATGTTTCCCCCAAGCTTTAATCGTGTTTCTTTTATTTTATTTGGGGAGAACATTTTCTCTGTGATGGCATAAAATCCAAAATTTTAAAGATTTGTATTCCAGTGCAGAATTTTAAAAACTGTTAGTGAGAAATCAGTGAAGGTCATCCTGTGCATGACACTAATTGCTGGCTAGCTACTGGTACTGCCTCTGCCCCAGTTCTCCCAAGGAAAACTCTTCAAATTGGATCTGCCACAGGATACTCCTTAAATACACTTCTAAGCAAAACAAGAGCTTTTGTTTACATAGTTTTTAGATTTTACTGTTCCTACTTTTATTCTGAAACTTAAATTTACCCCACACAATAATTACCATATTAACCCTGACATGCACATTTATATGCAACCCCACACAGCAGTAGTATACCACCAAGCTCTGCACGCAGAGGCCAGGGAAACACGACTGGTCACATCCATGGAACAACAAAGTCATCTCATAGTATCTGCCAATGTGTAGTTTCACTCTAAGTTCTGACAAGGAAATACATGGATCTATATCTCATCTTGATTTTCCAGTTGCCAAAGGGAGTCAGTTCTTCACAGCTTGGCTTTGCCTGGCTGAAGCTGAAGATTCTGTAACTTCATCGCCAGACCCATGTTGCCAGTGATTTTCAATTTACCTTGAAAAAAGACCGACTGAGGGTTCATTTTACCAGTCATCAGGGCCAGCAAATCTGAGTCAGACATGGTAATGGTGCAGTCAGCCTTCTTATCTGAGTTGGGAAGCACCGACCCTTTGCCGTTCTTCACATCCACAACCCACGTGGCTTCTTTACCCCCAGGGACGTCCTTCACCTTGAAGGCAAAAATACCCCCGATTTTCTTCACAAACTGCTCGGCTTCCTCTTCAAGCTTCTTCTCAATCTCCTTGAAGACAAGGTTTGCCTTAAATCCGTCCCCCGTGGAGCTGGTTGGAGCAGCCTCGATCTGATTCACTCTGAAAGAACTGGCGGCTTCCGGAAAACCCATCTTGTAGACCCATCTTTATTCTTTAATGATAAAAGAATTAATGGTATTTTGCTATGAATATAGCACTTAACCACATGTAACACTCTTTGGTAAGAAATATTTTCGTTGCTTTCTCTATAATCTAAAATTTTTTCATTGCTTTTTTTATTTTTGTTAAAATATTTCTTTGGTTTTGGAGGTTATCCAGATATGTATTTTTAAAATTTTAATATAACTATGATTTTTTTCTACCCATTTCATATATTTCTAAATTTATTGGAACAAGAAATCATAATGAAATACTCTTTAAGAAAAAACACATCATGGAACATAGGAAACATTTGAGGTTAAGGAGCTTAAATTTCTCTTTGAACCTCTGTGGAGTTGATTCTCATTATTTGAGGTAGTCATGTCTTTTAAAGTCGGCGCAACAGTTACTGAATACTGAATCTTTGCTTATGGGGAAAAATATAGGGTGAGGTTCCTGTGTACCTCAGGTCACGGTGTTTTCACCAACTAATCTTTGTGTGTGTTTCTATGTACAGAAGCCTTATATCATATATATGAGTAATTCATTAACACTAAATCCAGGACCAACAGCTAAAGAGCTTATGCCTGAACAAAGCTTGTCTAACACATGTATTTTGTAGACTCTTTGGGCTGGGACACTCAACAGTACTTTGGCACTGCTTTGGGGACCGTTTTAGACTGGAAAATCAGCATCAAAAAGCACAAAAAATGCAGAAAATATGGCACCAAACAGTCTGCAAAAGGACACTTGTTTACAGTAGGAGAGCTGAAACAGGAAGGCGATGTTTCCTTGTTTGATCTCAGCTGGGAATGTGCACTTTAGGTAGCTCAAATTTTTTGCTACTCCAAGGGTCTCAAATGACTGCAAAAGTGTCTCAAATTTGACCTGAAGGTAGGAGAGCAAATAGAGAAGAAGAAGGGGCTCGTGAGGGAGGAGCAGGTACTGAGGAAAGCAGACGGAAACAAAGCGCTATATAAGCATGTGATGAAAATGTCACAGAGAAATCTATTAATCTGTACAATTAACATGAGTTAATTATAAAAAGTGTCTCAAATATTAGGTTAGTGAGTATAAATAAATTTTAGCAAGGAGACGAATTGGTAAATAATGAGGACCATCTGTATCCATATAAAATCAAGCTTCATGATTGTATTTTTTAATTCTTTGTGTGTATGGTATGTGTATGTATGTATATGCATATGCATTTGTCTTTCTGTTAGAACTGACCAATTCTGATATTAGGAATTTTTACTAAAATATTATTTTTAACCATTACATTTTTTAAAAATATCTTTTGTCTTATTTTGTTATGTGGCACTGGAATTGAACCAGGATCTTGGACATGCTAGGCAAGTACCCTACCAATTCAGCTCCATTCTCAGCCCATTAAGGGTTTTTAAATTTGTTTAAGTGCTATCCTTTTTATGCACACAGGGCTATGACTCTAATTTTATTCATAAATTATGCTTTTTGTCATTATCATAATGTCCTTCTTTTCTCAGTTTAGAGATTTTTAAACTTAAATCCCATGTTCTGTGTTAATATCACCACACTCCCTCTGCGATTTCTTGTCCTTTCACACTTTATTGTTTCCTGCTCTTTCCCACTTCTCATATGGAATCAGATGCTTCTCTTTTGTTACAAGAATATGAGATGTCACCTCTCTCCCCACTGAGAAGTTTCATTTCTCTAATGTGCTTCTCCACCCACAATACTCAATTTGAAGAAGACACATTGCAGTTTCCTCCTCTTCTTTCTAAGAAATCAAGTCTGCAGAGTATTTTTTCTTCCTTCTGTCTCAAGTTTTTCTTCTACCAAAGTTGTTGGTTTTGCTAAGGTAGATTAGTTCTTTAAATGCACAATTATTATTAAGGTTTTCCTCTTAGCATGCATCTCCACTCCCAGAGTTTTAGTGTGTGTGTGTTACATGGTCCAGTGTGTCGTGCACTTAGTCTTCAGCTGGTTATCAAGGTTCATTGGTCCCTACGGCTTCCCTTTCCTACTAGTCTATTCCATTTCCTGGTCTTTTTTATAAAGTATTTTTCTATTATTTTCCCCAGATTCGTAATGTGTAACTACTCCAAATCTTCGCATATCTCTAAACGCAGTGTCCTTCTCTCACTCTGACAGGAAAAAACATATCAAAGTTGAAAATGTATTCCACTGTCACCCAGCTGACAGTGCTGCAAAGGAGAATTACAGAACCAGCCTAATTTTTTTTCCTTTATAAGTAAATTACAAGCTTCTACACAGAAGGAATAAGATTTTTATCTTTATCTTTGCAGTTCACAAGTTTTGTATGTGTAAAATACAACCAGCCATGTGTGCATATGTAATCTTTTCTTATCATTCCTGCCTGAAACTTAGTACCCTTCCCCCACTCCAGGTCATCTTGTTTGGTTGGTTCTTTCTGTTTGATTTTGCTTCATTTTCTCACTTGTAGGCATCATGGGTTTTATTTTCCTCCTCTTGGATCTCTCATCATTATTCATTCCTGTGTTCATTCATATTCATTCCCAATCTCTCCTAGATCTCGCCCCTCTTTCTCTGTCTTCTGATTTGCTTTGTGGTTATTCTCATTCTGAGCTTCGAAATATTTCTTGATCCAGTTTCCAGGCTACTAGCTAGAGCTCAACAGTAACAATTTTCTTTATTAGTGGAATTTTAAATTAAAAAAATTTTTTTTTTTGCTTTTCAACCCAGAAAGTCTCCTTGCTTTGCCCTTTCATCACCTTAGTTACTTCTAGCATTATGTTCTGGTTGCTTGATCTTGTGTGATCTGCTCATCAAGGACCAGCTCCCGCTCCTGGCGCATCTCAGATGACAGCAGTGCCTGCACAGCCTCCTGCCTGTGCTCTCTGCCTATCATACTCACGTGGGACATCAGTGTTTAGCACACTATGCTTAATATGTGAATTAATATTTCTAATTGTCTTTTGGAGAAAGCAAAGGACTGCTGCAAGTTTTTCTAAATAACATTCCTGGGCTGGGGATATAGCTCAGTGGAATAGGCGCCTGCCTAGCAAGTGCAGGGTCCTGAGTTCAATCCCCAGTACCGCAAAAATAAATAAATAAATAAATAAATAAAATAAATAACATTCCTACCTATCCTCCCTAAGCATATTGAGTACTGTAGCCTCTTAGAAGTACTGGGGCCTTAGAGAAAAAAAAAAAAAAAAGAAAAACATATGTATATATTTCTTTTCTTTTTTAAACTTTTACTTATTTATAGAAGTGAAATTCATACAACATAAAATGAACCATTTACAAATGAACAGTTCAGTGACATCTAGCACATTCATACTGCCAAGCAATCACCACGTCTACCACACTCCAAACCATTATCACCCCTAATAAAGCCCCATACTCATTCAGCGGTCAGGCTCCATTGCTCCCTTACCCTGGTACTTGGCAGCTTCCAAACTATCTTCATTCTCTATGGATTTACCTGTTCTGCATTTTTCATATGAATTGAATGATATGTGACTTTTGCACCTGGCTTCTTTCACTTAGCATGTTTTCAAGGTTCACCCCCACTGTAGCAGTTATCATTTGCACTAGTCCATTCCACTTCATGATGTGCACGCAGTTAGCACTCTGTAACTTGTGTGCGGCACCTCTGCAGCTGTATGTCCCACCTTTGCAAATTCAGTCAGCGGCAAATCAAAAAATATTTGAAATTTGCCATGTACCAGGTACTATGTGGAATTCACACAAATAAAGAGAGGTTTGGGCATTATATCAGATATTATAATTAATCTAGAGATTGTTTAAAGTATTAAGGAAATGGACGTAAATTCTATGCCAATACTACATTGTTTTATGTATGAGAATTATCTATGGATTTTGAAATAGAGGGAGGGTCCTGAGATGAATCCCCACATGGACACTAAAGGGTGTTGTGTACAACAGTGTGTTTATCCTTTCTATACTGTTGTATACTGTTGGGAATTTGGGTTATTTCCATCTTTGGGGTTATTGTGGATAACGCTGCTATGAAAATTTGTGCACACATATTTGTTTAAGTATCTCCTTTCAATATTTGGGGGTATATATCCATGAATGAAATTGTGGGTCATTTTAACTCTGTATTTAACTTTTGAGATCTATTTCATTCTAATTTTTGCTTAATTGGCATATGACTTGAATTTCTGTTTATTTCTACTAGAGCAGCAAATCAACCACTAGTAATATAGGATTATAAGGAAAATATTGATACACATGTCTCACAACAGTTCAGCTCATGAAGCATTTTTTTCTTCATTTTCCCTAAAACTACCTAATAAAGAATTAAAAGAGCTCAAGAAATGTGGCTGATTTGAAATATACATTATCCAGATCTTCGTATATAAAACTGAGGAACTTGTTAAAAACCAACAAGGGACTGACAAACACACAAACACTCAGAATACAAATTCTAGCATTGTTTTAATTATTGAATATTGCCATGTGAGGGAAAATGAAGGAGGCAATTGTACAAGGAAATGTATACAAACTACATCAAAAGTTAAAATTTAATGTTTGAAGTCTAGGTGGTAGCAACTGAACTCAAATCCACCACACTCTCTGAAATTAAAACATAAGAACATTTCAGAACACTATTTTTAAGGAAAATGATTTTTAGATGTTTTCAATACTTTTGCAATGTGTCTGAGAATTACACACACACACACACACACACACTAATATGTATACATTCATGACTTTTTATGTTTAAGAAGGGCTCATTATCATAAAGACAGTTTGGTTTATTTTAGAGTATCACTATTTAAAATTCAATTTTCATCTAATGGTTGGGTTTTCTTTTTTGGTTGTTTTGAAGGACAAAGAAAAAGACATTTCTGAGAATTGTAAAAAGTGCATCAGGGGAAACTCAAGGGATGTAACCAGCTAATTATAAAGTTCCTGAGTGTGCAACTCAACCAGCAGCAACTGGATCTGATTAGAACAGTGGACCTCCCCTCCAGCTGTCCTACAAAAACAAATCAGTGAAGGATTTCCAAGCACTTTTTCCTGTGGGCTGATTTTATACCTTAACAATGCAAATAGTGTGATGCTACTCTTAAAAAAAAAAAAGTGATAGATTGTCTGAAAAGAAGCAAGAGTTTCTAATTGCCAAAGAACTAGTTTATGGATTACGTACTTCTACTAGAGGTCAGTGTGTTTGAATCTTTGTAAGAAAATAAAAACTGCAAATGTATCTCATATGTGAGACCAACAGTGAAAATGTGTGTTTTAGATGCAACTGTAAAATCACATTTATATTTCTGGCACATGGGCCAATGATTGTGTTGTGTGAGTAATGCACAGATGTAATCTATGTGGTAAGTTTCATGGACTGAGAAAATGTCAGCATTATTGGCTGAGGCTTGGCAAGCAGGAACCCATTTATTTAGAAAAAATCTGCACGGCCAGAAACAATGTGAAAAATGTACTGCCCAGTTTGTCAGTTTGTGAGCAAAAACTACACTACTCCCATCAATTCAGGGATACAGGAAGGGAATTTCTTCTGCTGTTTTTCAGTTTATATTTATAGAAGAAGGATTTATTCCTTAAGAGAATTTATGCATAATATAGCATAGCCTTTATGAAATCAAGAACCTCAAATGGACATTTGATAAGTCAGAGATCCAAAACACTCTGGCAATGTCATGCACTAAGGAGAAAACTAAAAATCTATAGATTTTTTAATCATGGTGTTTGGGTCACTTTAAATTTACTGTTTGCTATGGGTTTTTGAGTTTCAAAAGTAATTATTGAATACCTTCACTAAGTGCATAGTGGTATACAGGGGAAACAGGAAGAGAGGAAGGACAGTCTTCTCAGAAAGATGCTGTCTTTGACTTTATTTTCAAAGTGTCTCACAACTTGGCCCCTAATGTTTCAGTAACATCTTTTATACCACTTCTATGTATTTTCATTGACCTTATCTACCATATCAATCTAATGTTTTTAAAATTTGGGGAAGATGAATTTATTTCTACCTATGAAGGATTAACTGCTACAAACATTGCCTCTTCATAATAAATAGCTAGAAAAGTGAGGCAAAACCATGACAATTTTCAGACATTAATCACAGGCAGTGCAGAACTAGATGCCTGAGAGAATCCATCCTTTGAACATCCTAGATTACTACCTTGAGCACTTTTCCAAAGTACAGCACAGAGAAAAGCAATTTAGCATCATTCTGAGCTGAGGAAATGGAGAGTTGTTTGTGTGGATTAAGGTAGTTTATACTCTTAATGGCAGATCCTAGAAAAAGAGAGAGTGAAGCAAAAAAAGAGGTCCAGAGTCTGCAGGGGAGCCCTCTTGAGTTCTTGCTGGATGTCAAGCTGTGTCTCCATAAGCGAAACTCCTTTTTGATGGACAAGCAAATCTCCCAAGTAGAGACTAACTACTGAGAAGCTGCAAAATGCTTAAGTCCCAGAAATGAGATGGGATCAACATATTTTAATTTCCTCCATCCAGAATGGGGAAAATTGGTAGAATTCTTGGTCATTCTATGGGGACTTCAAGGGTTACAGATTAGAAAGCAGATTAAATTTGCTCCATAATTAATGTCATTCTAAAAGCTCAGGAAAACAGCTTTAAAACAAACCTCAGGAAAGATAAAAAGTAACCAGCAAAAATTAACTGCCTATCTACTCTAAAAGCCTAATATTCTTTAAAAGAATATAACAAAGTCCAGTACCAGCCAATGTAAAATTCACAACCATGTACCAATTTAAAAAATCATAAATGAGGAAACAGAAAGATATAATTCAAATCAGAAAATGAAAACATTGAGAAATTGAACTAGAACATGTGCCAAAATACCTACTTGGAACTCCCATTGTATGCTCAAAGATACAGGGCAACATAAATGTAAAGAAAGAAAAATATTAAAAAGATACAGGTTCTTGAGGTAAAATAAAATATTCACTAGACAAATCTTAACAACAGATTAGATACTACAAAAAAAGATTAGTACACTGATGTCAACAGCAGAAATAACACATGAAGTACAGAGACAAAAAGAAAAAAATGAAGAGAGACTTATTGTCTTTTGGGATATATATATATGTCAATTATGCAGACATGAAGTATAAGACAAATAAAAAGAAATTTTCAATCAGAAGAAATGAGATTCTTTGGATGAAATGATTCTTTTACTTTTAGTTTTTTAAGGACACTGTTTTAATAAAAAAAAAATTATCAGCACATGTCTGCAGTACATGATGATTACATTCATTGTAGGGAGTCTGTACATCCCATAACACATTTTAATTCTGTTTACTTCCTCTCCTTCCTCCATTTCTATATCCCCTTCTCATTTGCAAAAGATCTTTCCCTTTGATCTTTAGATTATTTACACTTTGGCTAACTCATATTAGAGAAATCATGCAGTACATAAACATGGATATCTGACTTATTTCATTTAGGAATATGGTCGCTGGGTACATCCATTTTTCTACACATTATTCAAATTTATCCTCTTGATGTCAGAAATATATATATATATATGAAACATTTTGTTTATTCACCTATTGATAGATGTATAGGCTGCTTCTAAGATTTAGCTGTTGTGAGTTGTTCTACTATAAACATAATTATGCATGTATCACTGTAATACAATAGCTTTAACTTTTTGAGGAAGATACCTTAAAGAGGTATAGCTGGGTTGAATGGAATTTCTATTTTTAGTTTGTTGAGGAAGCTCCATACTGATTTCCATAGTGTTTATGTTCCTACCAATAATGTAGAAGGGTTCTTTTTCCCCCACAGCTTTGCCAGAATTTGTTACTATTTGATGGTTTAATGATGGTCATTTTCCTGGAATAAGATGGCATTTCAGTGTTGTTTTCATTTGTATTTCTCTAATGGTTGGAGGTGTTGAAAATTTTTTCATATAGTTATCACTAAATGATTATTTTTAGAATCAACCCAAAAGAATCTGGAAGTGGAAAAAGGGAAGAAAAAAGAAACTAAACAAGTGGAAAAACCGATGGCAAAATGGTAAATTCAATTCAAATATGATGATAATTACACAAAAGTCAAGTTCTCTAAACATTCTAAATAAAGAGCAGAAATTATCAGGACAAAAGGTAAAACTGAACTGATATATACATGTCATAGAATCATATTTGGCTATGAAAAGGAACAAAATTCCAACACACACTACAACACAGATGAACCTTGAAAACATTATGCTAAATGAAATAAGCCAGACACAAAAGAACAAATATTCCATTACTAGTGGTATCTAGAATTGGCAAAGTCACAGACATAAGAATAGAAGTTACCGGGGCTCAGGCCTGGGGGTTCTAAAGTTATGGCTTAGTAGGTACTAAGTTTCTGGTAGGGAAGATGAAAGTTCTGGAGGTAGATAGTGGTGATGGTATATATTTAATGCTACTGAATAACATATACAAACATTATTAAAGTGGGAATTTTTGTGTTGTATATTCAGTCATGTGCTGAGTAAGGTTTTGGTCAATAATGGACGATTCGTATAATGGTGACTCTGTAAGATGATAGTACCTACTTACATCACAACTCATGGGTCCCATTTTAATGGACGGTGGAACAAGCAGAGAGAAAGAACGTAACACGTGGACATGATGTCCAGTTTAAACTCCACAAAACAAGGATATACATTCTCTTCAAGAGCCAATGGACCGTGTGCAACAATAGATTATATTTTGAGTTTTAAAGGAAGTCGGAGTAAGTCTTAAAGCATGAAAAATATACAGTATACATTCTAAAGCACAACAAAATTAAATTAAAAACCAACAGAAAACATTTTTTAAAAACTCTCCTCTAAATATTTAGAAGTTAACCAATGCATTTTGTAATAACTCAAAGAAGAAATCACAAAATAAACCGAATATGTTTTAACTGAATGAAAATAACAACACGCTATGTTGAAAATTTAACCAAGGGCCAGGGATATAGCTCAGCAGCATAAGCGATTGCCTGGCAGGCCTGAGGTCATGAGTTTGATTGTTGGTACCAAAAAAAAAAAAAGAAAAAGAAAATTTAGCTGGGTGTGGTGGTATATGCTATAACCCCAGCACTTAGGAGGCTGAGGCAGGAGGATCATCACGAGTTTGAGACCAATCTGAGCTACATACTGAGTTCAAGGCCAGCCTGAATTACACAGCAAGATCCAGTCTCAATAAAACAAAACAAAAAAAAATGTATTAGGCCAGCTAAAACAGTATGTAAAGGGACATTTATAGCTTTAAAATGCTAAATATTCTTTGTTTCTTTTTTATGAAAAATAAAACAAATGTTCTAAGATTAAACTTTAAGAAAAGTAATTAAGCACATAACAAACAGAAATAAGATAATGGTAATGCTAGGAGTAGAAATGACTAAAAGACATCAGACTCATGAACTGTTTCTTGAAAAGAGCGTCCATAAAATCCAATAGCTAGCACCAAACTTATGGGAAAGGCTCAATGCTTTCCACTTATAACTGGGTTAAAAAAAAGATGTTTATTCACTTCAGTTCAACACTGTGTTGGAGGTCCTAATCAGTAGAAGAGAGCAAGAAAAGTAAACAGAAGGCGCACATTTCAAAGGAAGCAGTAAGCCAATATATATTCACAAAGAACATAAGCATGTACATGGAAAATGTTAAAAATCTCCAAAGCCATCAGATTTAGTAAATAAACCAATCATCATATTTGCAGCAAACAGCTAGAGATTAAAAATTTGAAATAACACAACAGCATCAAAATCGTAACAGAGTGCTAGGCAGAGTGGCACATGCTGTAGTCCCAGCTAACCAGAAAGCTGAGGCAGGAGGATGGCAAATTTGAGGTCAGTCTGGCAACTTATGACTCTGACTCAATATAAAATCAACAGTCAGGCGTGGTGGCACATGCCTGCACTTGGGAGGCTGAAGCTGGAGGGTCCTTGCAAGTTTGAGACCAGCCTGGGCTACAAAATGAGCTCAAGGCCAACCTTAACTGCATAGTGAGACCTTGTCTCAAAAATACCAAAAAAACAAAAAGATAAAAAGAGCCAGCAGTGTACCTCAGTGCCCTCTGGATTCGATACACAGGTCTGACACATCTGTCTCTACCTATCTACCTATCTAGCTATACACCTATGTTAAGGACAACTATATCTTAAGAATAATTGTATTATATATAATATATATGTTACATATACTATATATAAATATATATCTTAAGGACAATTTTATATGTAATTTAATATATATGTATGTATATATATCTTAAGGATATGTTTTACAAAAATTCACTAGACCTATACTAAAATTTACTAAGTGTATTCATTAAAAATTATAAAAGGCTACTGAAAAAATTAAAGATGTCTATAATTTACAAGATATATTATGTTCACTGTTGTTTAAACCTGTCAATTTTCTTTAAATTTACCTATAGACAAGAGATTAAAAGAAATGCCTACTTGGTTTTTGACAAAGGTTTTAAGGTAATTCAATAATAAAATGATTGTATTTCCAACAAATGGTGGAACAATTGGATTTTCATTTGTAGGAATATGAATTTCAACCTTTACCTTATACCATATTTAAAATGTAATCTCAAGTGGATCTGAACCTACGTGTCAGAGCTAAAATAGTAAGAGGAGTTGTACTGGGATTGGGCACAATGGCACATGCCTGTAATGTCAGCACTAGAGAGGCAGAAGATCACTGCAGGTATGAGACCAACATTAGCTATGTAGTGAGTTCAAGGCCAGCCTGAACCATATAGTGAGACCCTATCTCAAAACAAAACAAAAGTTCTAGAATAACTTTGTGACCTGCAATGAGGTAAAATTGTTTTAGATGAGATGTAAAAAGCATGAACCTCAAAAGAAAGAACTTGTTAAACTGAATTTCATCAAGATTAAAAACTTTTCCCTCAGAATACTATTATTTAAGAAAATAAAATAGAAACTATGAATTTTTTTTTTATTTTAGAAACATAAAAGTACAAAAACATATTGACAAACAGACACCCATTATCATAGAAAATAGTACAATCACAACTAATCTATAGACAAGGTGATATGGTCTCAACAGTAGTTGTTGCTTTATCCATTGATATCTTCGAATTGTAGATGTATG